>PVKP010018252.1:0-44582 GCA_004027715.1 Plecturocebus donacophilus | reverse complement strand
TTTAAATAAAATATTGGTTGGCTGCTTATTTGTTATTTTCATCCCCTATTCCTTCCTGTCTCCATTGTTAAACACAATTATTGGCATAAAAGAGGTTTTTAATACCCATTTTTAGACTGTATTCTAGCCTGGGCAATAAAACAAGAATCCCATTCTCTCTCCCTCTTTCTCTTCCTCTTTCTTTCTGTCTTTCATTCTTATTTTTTCTTTCTTTTGCTGTTTCTTTCTTTCTCCTTTTCTCTTTTTCTAAAACCTCTTCCTCTTTCTTTCTCTTTCATTTTTTCTTTCTTTTGATGTTTCTTTCTTTCTCCTTTTCTCTCTTTTTCTAAAATCTCTTCCTCTTTCTTTCTCTCTTTCATTCTTTTTATTCTAAAAAAAAATCAGCAACTATCTAATATCAGTTTTACTCTTTTCTTGGCTTTAGAATGACTATAGAATGATAGTGGCAACAAGATGACTGATAATTAATAAAGATGTTTAAGATATGGAAAATACAGAGTGTGAAGAATGGCAACCTCATTATATTTTTTTCTACTATAAGAAGAGATAACAAACAGTTAACATCAGAATTTGGTTTTCATAAAAGTATAAACTTTGATATTTTTATATACAATGCATATTTGCTTATTATAAAAAAGTTACCCTCCCTGCCCCACACACACATACACAACACAATCCATATTCCCACACTCCCTGGAGATTACTCCTGATATCAAATTGTAGTTTATTATTCCAATACTTTTTCTACACAGCATTATACAGTATTACATATTTTCTCTTTACTTTGTTGCCATAAATTAACCTCTGAGAAAGTGCCCAATTGATTCTGAGGCCACATAAGCAGCCAAGAACCAAGCACCTTCAACTGTTCTTCTGTGACCTGTGATCAGTGACTCTTGTAAGAGTGTTCCTTGTAACAGAGAATGCTAGTTGTTCCTTAATATTCTCCTCATCTTCATTTTTTTGGTAGTAGAACACCAACTTTTATTTAAGCACAAAGCCAAAGGCTCATTTCTCAGCCTCACTTGCAGCTAGGTGGGACCATGTGACTAGATTCTGGCCTATAGAGTGTGAGTATAAGTGATTTGTGAAAGCTGCAGGTCCATACTTTCAAAAGAAAAGAAGTCTATCTTTCCTTTTACCCTTTCACTTTTCTCAATGGCTATAATACAGATCTGATGGTGTCTTTGCCTTTGAAAAAGAGGTGGAAGTTTCATATTGAGGATAGCAGAACAAGATGGAGGGACACTAGGCTCTTGATCCAGGTGTCCTGTTATACCAGTATTAGACCACCTTTGATGGGCAAAACTAAGCTTCTGCCTTTTTAAAACAACTAGACATTTGGTACAGCCACCTAACCTCTATTTTAATAAATATATCCCTCTACTAGACAGAGTTGTTCCCTACTGTTAATTGCTCTTGTCTCCATAACTTTGGCGTGAGAGTGGGGCCATTGCTTTTTGTGATACAACTTCACTCCTAGAGTAAGTCATGAATTAAATGTCTTTGAGCTCATCCATTTTTCCCCTGGAGTGATCAGATGGTTTGCATTGCAGTGTCTACCTTTGTTTCAGGACAACGTGCCCCTTCAGAAGTTTATCAGGGAACATGATTTAAGGCAAAGACTTCTAGTATTGTATTATGGATCCCATCATTTCTTGTTTGCACCCCCACTCCAGTATTAACTACCCACTGAGGTACATTTTTGGGAACAAGCAGCCTCTGTGGTAATTGTCTAGTCTTTGAATAGAGGGGAAAACAACCAATCAGGGCCAGACTGATTCCTGCTGATTCTTCATTTTATCAAGATCTTCGATTCCCCAATTTTACTCAGCAATGATTGGCATTGCTGCCTTTCCTAGCCTTGGGTAGCAATGGGGCTAACAGTGATCATCCTTGAGCAAATGAGGAAATAAAAATCATAATTAGAAAGCTTTCCCTCAACCCTTCCCCATCTCATTTCTCATCCTCTCTTGGCACAGGAGATGCCATCTTTACTGCTTTTTCTCATCACACACAGAAACTCGACTACTTTCATTTTCTCCAAAGGTTTTTCCATATATTATATGAATTCATGGAATCCATCTATCATTCTATCTCTTCTGAGACATCTCTAGGTTTGCTATGGGGACAGGTAGCCAGCATCCCATGCTAGTTCCCCATCTTATATGAAATTGGGAGTTCCTATCCTACTTCCTGATCACCTTTTTCATATACTCCAGGTTTGAAACTGCAATGGACTGAATGTGTTCCCCCAATATTTGTATATTGAAACCTAATCACAATGTAAGGATATCTGAAGGTGGGATCTTTGGAAGGTTATTAGATCATGAAGCTGAAGACTTCATGAATGGGATTAGTGCACTTATAAGAGGCCAAAGAGCTAACTAGCTCTTTCTGTCATGTGAAGAAACAATAGTAAGTTGACAAAATGTAACCCAGAAGAAGACCCTTGTTGGAACTTAATGATGCTGGCACTCTGGTCTTGGAATTTCAATCTCCAGAGCTGTGAGAAATACTTACATTGTTTGTAAGCCACCCAGTCTATGGTACTTTGTTATAGTGGCCTGAACTGACTAAGCCACTACCAGTCTAAGCCCCATTCAGAAGCCAGCAAGTCAAATTACTCTCAATTGATCCATTAAACTCTTCGGTTCTACTGTATCGGGGATTGCCATAGATTTTGTATACAGCATGATTAGAATTCAAGACTAGCCCAAAGCTAAGTAAGTTGCCACATTCCACTAGACAAGGCTCTATCAGTTGCAAAATTTCTCCATCCAGCTATATGATATTGAATATGTTTTGTGGAAGAGATTTGTTTATGTATATTAATCAGTTTTTGGTTTCCATTAGTGAAAGAAAAACTTCTTCTGTCTGACCGAGTGCCTCAGTCTGTTGTGTGCTACTATAACAGAATACCAGATGCCATGTAGTTTATAAAGAAAAGAAATTTGTTTCCCACAGTTCTGGGGGTTAGGAAGTCCCACATTGGGGAGCCATCATCTGATGAAGGCTTTCTTCCTGCATAATAACATGACAGCAAGTATTACATGGGCAAGAGAGAGTTATAGAGGGGCTAAACTCAACCTTTATGAGGACCACCCCCACAATAATGAACACGTCCCCATGATAATGGCATTAATCAATTCATGCTGCAGAGCCCTCATGATCTAATTACCTCTTAAAGATCTCACCTCTTAATACTGTTGCATTTGGGGTTAAATTCCAATATATGAACTCTGAGGAATACATTCAAATCATAGCACTGAGGGTGGGGTCCAACATACTGAAGAGTTTTTTTTTTTTAAATAATGGAACGAAAAATGGTCAGCAAAAAGCTCAGAAGTTCAAACCCATGAGAATCTGCTTTTGATCAAGTCTTTTGCCCCAGGTCATTAGTGTTTAGTACTCTTTCTTTCCGTAATATAAATGGAATAAGCATTCCAAAATTCTCCTATTGAGGTATGTATTTCAACAAGTATTTCCTGAGCACTCCCAAAGGCTCTGAAGAACTCATTTTGAGAGGAGCCTTTTCCCATGTCATACTTCTACTCAAAATATAAGTCTCTGTTTTCTCTCCTCTCTTCTCACCCAAATTTAAATATTTCTCCTCATCTTACTACTTTTCCAACATCATGTTTACTGTTCATATTTCTCCCTTTCCTATTTGATCTTTTTCATATTTGATGTACCACCTTTGGAGTAATGGCTTGAGGATAATGTCTGCCAGCACTCAGAAGCTTCACACAGGTCCACAGAGGCAGCTGAAGAGCCAGAATCACATCTTATCAAATTTATGTAGAGACTTGAGAATGCTGAATTGTCCCTGAGGCAATGGTTTGTGTTGGGAAGAAAAGCTTGTTCAGTGGGCTCTAAACCAAGACTATGAGCAGGAAGGGAACTGTCCATGGTTCTGAGTGGCCCCACTGAGGGTCTAGAAAATAAAAGAGTAGAGCTGTTTGATGGCAAAATGTACAAACAGGCATTATTATTTGTTAAATCTCTGCCCTTTCATAGAATTTATGACCACTTAAGAAAGAAAACACCCTAAGACATTTTTTCCTGCAAAGTTATCTTGCCTTATGTTGCTTTTAAGCACGTGTATTTGGGGAGAATTTTAAAATTCATGTCTTGAATTTGTGTCTCTGATTACACATAATTCATCAAGATCTTGCTCTTCAAGAGCTACTTAATACTCAGGAAGTTATTTAAGCCTTTCAGAATCTTACTAAAATCCAACAGGAAGTTGTGTTTACAAAGGACACACAAACCTGGAGCACTTGCACATTTCATTTGAATCCAAATGCAGAAACCGTACATATTTTTGAATTGAAGAGAAATTTAGCCTATCTCTACTCTGTCAAGAAGAAAGGTTCAGTGCACTGTCATCCAAGGATGCATTCTGATATTCCCATCTGGATGTGATGTGTGGAATCTTATATAACATACACATCATTCATTGTTTATCATCTTGTGTTATAATCACTTGTGTATATATATGTATCTGTCCTTAATGGAAATGCCTGATATAAGAGGAAGAAAACTAGGTATAAACTAAGATGACTGAGGCTTGAGTCCTGATTTTCCCAGAAATAACATGGTACAGACATACTGAGACCTTGAGCAAATCACCAAACATCACTGAACTTCATCTATGAATATTAAACACATTAAAAGTGATTATGAACCTAAACATATTCCATAAACTCAAAAATGATAGTCCCAGGTAATTGTCATTTTCCATTAAATCCACATTATTTGTGTTTATATTTTTTATACTTATCATTTCAGCAAGTATTCTATATTTATTGTTTCAACAGTTATTGATTAGAGTACATGACAGAAATATGGGAAAAGGGGACAGAAACATAGTAAAAGAGGGGAGACATTTTATTGTAGCAGACATTTCTTTTTATGCCAAAGTGAAATGCCATTATAATAATTTCACACTGCTACATACCCTGTTGTGGCCATTTTTAAATGGAAGAAGGAAAATCCTACCAAATCCTGGAAAGCTCATTTTTATAAATGTCTCCCTATTATACATTTTTAACATATTTTATGGTAAGTTGGTTTAAACTATTGTAGTTTTCAAATAATATACTACTTATTTTCTCCTTAAAGCATATATTTCTTGTACTATGTAATACAGTATATAATGATATGAGAGATACTTTGAAATAAAATCTAAATTTTTATATTTTGCCTAAAAAATTGAGTGCCAGTATATGTTAGAAATAAGTCACTTGCCTTTCTCTGCTTCTCACAAAAGAGAAAGTAAATGTGTTTGCCACCACGTGTGATCCCCCAAGAGGGTGTATTTTATTCTGGATGTTAAATTTTAAGTGGAGAAATAACAGGGTGCAGACATACTGAGAACACTGTCTTAGTAGCTGATGTTTTTTCCTCCAGTGGGTGATAAAAATTAAACCCCCAAATTTCTCCTTCTAGGCTTTTTACTAATTAACCTGACATCTGTGGTGAAGTGGAACATAGACTCACCTTGCTCATTCCAAGTCCCACAATTAAACTGCTAGTAGTTAAGTCAAGAGCTTTTCTCTGGAAATTTGAGAGTAACATATTTTTAAATTGACAAAAAGTATACAACAACTTTTAAAATATTTAGATCAAAATATTCAGGAAAAGAATGAGCTTTCATTTAGAGTAAAAATTGCATTCTTAATTCACCATTATTCCCTACTTCATTTACTGTGATTGTTTTCCACTTATGGATGACAGAACAAAGAATCCATGAAGATAAGATCATTCATGTAACATAGTTCCTCTTACAGAGTGATGAGTGGAGTAATGCTATGATTGGGATGTGATGCATACAGAGATCAAGGAGGGAAAATCAAGTGGGCAGAAATGTCTTGAAACATCTATAGAAGATAAATGTGCTCTAGAAAAGCATCGAAAGAATAATATAGCAAAAATACGTTTCATAGAGGAGAAAATGTTAAATTTCCCTCATTCATGGTACTATCACAAAGTGTCTGGTGACATAAGTGTGTCAGTAAAAAGGAATCCAGGCAGGGAAAACCACTGGGTGATCTGTGGCTTAACAAAAGAAAGGAAATAAAAAATTTATGATGAGAGAAACAAGAGTCAGACTATCTTTATGTATAAATGAGAATACAAACAAAATGGAAGCATTGAGGAGTAAAAGGATATGGTGCATTTTCTATAAAATGTCATAGTTTTAAAAGTGGAATATTGAAACAAATTACTTATGCATGCAGTATAGATTTATCTGAGTCAAAGAAAACTTACACAAAATAACATATACTACATGATTCATTTATATGAAGTTCTAAAGTACACAAAACCAATCTAAAGGTTAAAAAAGAAACATCAGTTTCTGAAAGTAAAAACAGAAATCAGAAAAGTGGTTGTCCCTTAGGATAGAGGTTCAAGCATGAATTTCCTGGGAAGGGGCATGATTTTCTAAGGTAATGGTTATTTTCTATATTTTATACTTTAATAGTTTACGCTACATATGTCAAATATGCATATGTCAAAACTCATCAAACAATGCACTAAAGATTTATGAACTTCACTGTATTTAACTTTTACCTCAAAATAAGAAAGTATAAATAAATGCACTCAAAAATTCACTAGCTGAAGTATTTAGGGGAAACATACTGATGCCTGCAACTTACTTAGAAATACATCGAAATATAAGTGGGATTGATAGATGGATAGATGGAGGGATAGATGGATATGTTATAAAACAAATATAAGAATAGGTTAATTATAGGATCTAAGTCTTGGACACATGAATGTTACTTTACAGTCTTTCAACTTTTCTTTATATTAGAAAAGTTTTATAATAAAATGTTGAGAAAAAGTAGGAGGTGGGAGAGATGAAATGAAGTTGGAAAAAGTGGCAATAACTGATGCAGCAAGAAGACAATTGATGGATTCATTATACCCTTCTGTCTACTGTTCCATGTGTTTGAAATTTTCCATAATCAAAAGTTTAAAAAAGAATTTATATATATTCATATATATATATACATAGATTAAAATGAGAACAGTTTATCCAAATTGAATATAGAGTTGTATTTAAGTCATGTAATTATGCATATGTATTTTCTCTCGTTTTCTATATTTTTGATAACACTATCTTGCCATAATATAAGAAGGAACTGGAGAACACTGGGCTCAGGTAGGAATCCAGGGAAATTAGATGATAGGGTTTCAAACTAAAAATACTAACTCTGAAAAAGAGATCATCATTTTCATAAGTCACTTCTCTTCAACCCAGTTCAATTTCAACAGTGTATCCTGATCCCTACCTAGAAAAAGAGAATCTTCCTCATTGTGGTGTGAAGAGTAGAAAAGGTAGTCATTAAGAACACAGACTCTTGAACCACATGAAAGAGTAAGGTGGACACTGAATCCAAAATGTAAACCTTCACTTTCCCCCACCCTTCCTTCACAACTTAACTTTGTCTCTCTTTCAATGGTGTTCAGATAACGTAAAAATGTGCTACTGAAATGACAGATTTCACAAGTCCTAATTCTATTAAGTAGCCCTGAAACCTGCAGTTTCTTCTATGCTATGGATTCTCATTCCAACTCCTCCCTTTGATCAATGTTGCCTTCTCAACTGATTCCACAAGAAATGCCTTCACAAAACTACTGTTGACATTATGCCTTAATTATTTATATAGGACCAATATAAAAATGGGCATATAAAGAAGGTCTCTGTAGGTATTACAGAATTGTATTGAAGATCCTGTTTATTACATTGTCCAAATTTCCCAACCCATTGTTCAGTTTCTTTCAGAGATCTGGGCTAGGAGATGATCTCTCCTGATAACTTGCTGTGTCCCTTGTTTCCCTTTGACTTTGGCTTCCAGGAAGCTTAGAGTTATTTGATTCATTATACATCATCCTCTCTTAGCTCTGTTTTATGTTTTAATTATTCCACTCCCATCTTTTCCATCTCTATCCCAACACTTGCTCCCATTACTTAGAACTTGCACTTTAGTAATTACAGACGTGTTGACTTCATAGTATCTAAGTTTTTGTAAACTGCTCTAGGTTTAGAAGTGGGCAGAGAATATGTGATAAATAATTTCTATAAAGCCTCCAGTACCACCAATAAGTTATATTACTGTAGTTCAAATTTTAGTGTAGTGACATCCAAGCATATTGCAATAAAGGATGAGTTTAGCTGCTATTAAGAAAACAAAATCATTTGTTATGTTAGGAAGCCATCAGGAAACAGTAAGAGGAAGAAAATATGCATCTTGAGAGTTACATTATTTTTAAAAAAAACCGTCAAGGCCAACTTCTAACATGCCATATTGTCCATTCAGTCTCCTGGATATACATGTGTTCTAAGTTTCTCATCACAGTGGCCAGACTAATCACTGATGTGGAAACTGATCTCACTCCTCTCAACTGGCTTTTGTAAGGCAGAGAGTGAATCTAGGTCATTTCTCTTGGATATAGTGCTGTATCTCTGGATTAGAAAGAAAGAGTTCAGCAGTATGACAGAAAAAATTCAACTGTCAAAGTTAAAATAAGTATCTTTTAACTTCATCAGTAAGTGTATATTCCTTAAGAAAAAAGATTCTCTCACCACAGTTCACCTGGAGTAATTAATTCTTCCTAAACACATAAGCTCTGGGAGTTATGATTGACCCTCTGATTAAATATTCAGAAGCATTAAAAAATTAAAACATAAAACCACAGAATAAAATGGCTGAATGGTTATCTGATCTAAGGATTAAGAAAAGTTTTCTACACTGGAAAAAAAACAAGAGGAAACTTCAATATAATACAATACAATGTAAAATCAAGAGGAAACTTTTGAGTTTAATAAAAATTAATTAATTATTAAATAATTTAATTTAAAAATCAAGAGGAAATTTCAATATAATATGATATAATGTAAGACTTATGTTTATCAAATTTAGAAATCAAACAGGTTGGGAATATTATATTCAAGAAATGTGAGACAAAGATTAAAATTCTCAATCTATAAAGAGCTCACAGGAATTTAAATATTTTGATAAATGAAGGAAATGATATGATCAGAAAACCCTTTCAATATAAAAATGAAAATTGCTAAGATACCTGAAAATTAATCAACTTTACTATCAATAAAAAAGTAAAATAAAACAATAAGATTTATTTTATGTCTTTCAAAATAGCCAAGATTTAAAAATAAGCATATACTTAATCCTATGAGGGTGCACTGAAAGACTCTCTCCCATTCACTGAAGTCAGAAAGGTAAATTGATGCCATCATTTTAGGGACAATTTAATATATTTCAAGAGTCTAAAAATATTAATGCCCTTTTACCTGATAATTCTACTCCTGGGCATATGTCCTAAGAAAATACCTAGAAACTTAAGCATATACAGAGATTTATACACAGAAATGTTCATCATATTATTTATATCAATCTCCTATGAAAGATAATTTAATTGCACATCATTTTATTGAAATATAACCTAAAGTCAATAGTAATATATGCACATAATAGAATATTGTATAGCAATAAAAATTATTTTACAGAAAAATTTTAATGGGAAACTGTTTACATGCATTTTAAAGGAAAAGAAAGCATATAAAACATTATAAAAGATTAAAAACCATGCATAATTATATGTAAAACATGGAAAGAAATGTGCTAAAATGTTAACTACCTCTGGGAAACAGGATTATAAGTGACTTTTGTTGTTCTCTATCATGTTCTAGGCATGTAATAAGTTTATTATCTAAAAGGTACTACTAAAAACCCCAGAAGAACCCTTCTGTTTTCTATTTTTAATTCTTCTGCATATCACAAGGGACAGTCTATTTCTCTTTGGACTAGAACCTGTTACTTTATGTAGCTACAGAAGTAAACATTTCTCAAATTTCTACTGCCCTCATAATACTGTGGTATACACTAGGACATGGTCTTCTTAATCTTTATCTCTTGAATATGAATTTTCAAAATAGGAAGTCAAGTAATATAAAATTTTTCTAGAAACTTAAAACAATAGAATGCTACCACAAATAAAGTATTAAAAGCAGAACATTCCAAGAGGAAAAGTGGGACTTATGCTTCATAAATTTGAATTCTGAAACTAAAATTTCTTTATTTTCAAATAATTGTAATTGTAATATGGTGGTATTTTGGCAAATTGGTTAGCTTTTGCTGTATTCAAAAACCACCCCAAAACAAAATAACTTAGAGCAATAACCATTTATTCAGTTCATAATTGGCAATTTGGGCTGGACTCAGCTGAGCAATACTTCTGGACTTGGCTGGGCTTACTCAAGTGTCTGTGGTCAGCTACCTAGGTAGTCAGAGGAAGTCTGGTCTAGGATGGCCTGAGCTGCCATGACTTGTCTCTGTTCCATGTGGTCTCAATCTTCCAGCAGAGTTTCCCAGGCTTGTTCTCATGACACAGGCTAAAGTCTAAGAGGGAAGGCAGAAGCATGAACATTTGTAGCCCTGGCTCAGAACTGACACAATGTCATTTTTGCTTCATAATAGTCAGCAAGGCAAGCCCCATGGGCAGCTCAGATTCAGAGAGAGGATAAACAGACTCCATCTATTAATAGAAAAAACTGCAAAATCTCATTGTCAGGACACCAAGAGAGTAAAGAATTGCACCCCTTTGCAACCCACCACCTTAGATTATGGCATCTAGGCACAAGCACCCAATTTTACTTATAAGTGTGACTAAATAAGTTTAAAAATGTGAAATGGTGGAGCCAAGATGGCCAAATACATGCCGCCAGAGAGACCAGGACATCAAGAGGACTGGAACACTCTCAGCAGATCCTCAGTGGGATGGCATTGAGAGTGGATGGAGGGAGAATTCAGATGCTGCGCTGAAAGAGGAGGAAGCTGGGAACTTGCATAGGGTTGCAAGGCACTGGGACTTGTTCTTGGCCCCTAGCAAATCCTGGAAAAGGGGTGAGTTGAACAGGTGAGGAGTGGCCCACTCTCATCAAGAATCTCCAGAATCTTGGCAGCAAGAAACTCTGCAACCCCCACAGATACTTGAGCTGTCAGGGAGAGTTGTTTAGAGAGGTGGGTGGTAGGACCAATACTATAGGCTGTGCTGAACCCAGAGGGTTTGGTATGTGAATGTCTGCAGTAGAGCACAGCCAGGGATGCCCATCCTTCAAGGCTCACCATGCTCCTCTAGGAGACTTCAGACTTACAGCAACTGTCAGACCTCGACATAGCAGTGTGGTCTTGCCTGTGAAACAAAGCCAGTCAGATCTGAGCACTGCCCTGTCTGCTGGCATCTCCCAGGGCCCTACTAGCCTGGCCATGCCTGCTTGCAATGCAGCCTTGGATGCCCAAACAGATTGCTTCCTGGGAGCCTTCATCATAGCTCCATTGCCAGCAGGCCACAGATGGCCACTGGAGAGCTTCAGCAGACTAGACCCCACCAATGCACACCAAGTCACCCCCACTCCACAGGCTCCCCCTGCTGCTTTGCCAACACATACTTGCCTATGACTACCCCACCACCACTTTGCTGGTGCACATGCATGGGTGGACTTCACCTCCCTTCCCCCACCATATTGCATGTACATATGTACCCCACCACACCACTGCTGCTGGTAAAACAGCACCCCACTGCATTTCCCCACTAATGTGCAGTCACTTGGCCATGTTGCCATTGCTGGCACAAACACATACAGGGATGCCCGCAACCTTACTATTTCCTGCTACCACCGCTGGTGTGAATATGTGCACAAACGCCAGCAGACCCTCCCCCACCACTGCAGGCACAAGCAAGAATACTGCAGCCCTGCTCCCATTGGTACTCTGCCCCAGCTGACACATATGCACCTTGCCACACTGCCACAGTGGCTGATATAAGCAAGCAAGCACAGATACCCCTGCCACTGCCCCAGTGAAGCAGTTTGTCCAGCACTACTCACTGGAATATTGTGGCCAGTGGACCAGAAACACCTTGGCTCCTCCAGTAAAGCAGGTTCCTAACGTTAAGAGGCCTGATACCAGCCCCTGAGAGTTAACAGATGCAGCCCAGGAGTTCTAAGCTGAGCTGTGCCCCACTAAAATCTCCTAGAAATGAAGCCAGTTGACTGAACCTACCTCATACCACAATCAAACTCCTAAGGACATCAAATAAGATAAAAACAAAAGACAACAACATCAAAGACTGGGGGAACATCAACCCACACAGATGAGAAAGAACTAGCACAAGATCTCTGACAACTCAAAAACCAGTATCTTCCTTCCTCCAAACAACCACACTAGTTCCCCAGCAATGGTTTTTAACCAGCCTGAAATGGTTGAAATGACAGAAATAGAATTCAGAATATGGATAGGAAAAAAGATCATTGAGACTCAGGAGAAAGTTGAAACCCAATCCAAGAAATCTAAGGAATACAAGAAAATGATACAGGAGCTGAAAGACAAGATGACCATTTCAAGAAAAAACCAAACTGATCTATTAGAGCTGAAAAACTCACTTTAAGAATTTAATAATACAATTACAAATATTGACAGCAGAATTGACCACGAAGAGGAAAGCATCTCAGAGCACAAAGACTAGTTCTCCAAAATAACTCACTCAGGCAAAAATAAAGAAAAATAAAAAATAAACAACACCTCTGAGAAATATGGGATAATGTAAAGAGACTAAACCTATGACTCATTGGCATCATTGAAAGAGAAGGAGAAAAAAACAAGCAACTTGGAAAACATATTTGAGTATATAGTCCATGAAAATTCCCCCAACCTTGCTAGATAAGCCAACATTCAAATTCAGGAAATGCAGAGAACCTCCGCAAGATACTACGAAAGAAACCATCCCCAAGACACATAATCATCAGATTCTCCAAGGTTGAAATGAAAATATATATATTAAAGACAGCTGGAAAGAAGTGCCAGTCACCTACAAAGGCAACTCCACCAGGCTAACAGCAAACCTTTCAGCAGAAACCTTATAAGCCATAAGAGATAAATGGACTGTACCCAGCTTTATCAAAGAAACGAAATTTCCACCAATAATTTCATATCCAGCCAAACTAAGTTTTATAAGCAAAGGTGAAATAAGATCCTTTTCAGACAAGTAAACACTAAGGGAATTCATTACCAGCAGACCTGCCTTACAAGAGATCCTTAAGGGAGTACTAAGTATGGAAAGAAAAGACCACTATTGGCCACCACAAAAACAAACTTAAATACATGGACAATTGACACTATAAAGCAACAATATAATCAGGTCTGCATAATAAGTAGCTAACAACATGATGAAAGGATCAAATATGCACATATCAATATTAATCTTGAATGTAAATAGACTAAATGCACCAATTAAAAGGCATAGAGTGGCAAGTTGAATAAAGATGCAAGACCCAACTGCATGCTGTCTTCAAAAGACCCATCTCACATGCAATGACACCCATAGACACAAAGTAAAAGGATAGAGAAAAATCTACCAAGCAAACAAGCAAACAAACAAACAAAACAGAAAAAAAGCAGAGGGTGCTATTCTAATTTCAGACAAAACAGAGTTTAAACCAAAATGATTTTGAGAACACAAAGAAAATCATTACATAATAGTAAAGAATTTAATGCAATGTAAGGACTTAAATATCCTAAGTATATATGTGCCCAACACAGGAGCGCTCAGATTAATAAAGCAAGTAATTGGAGACCCATGAAGAGACATATAACCGCACAATAATAGTGGAAAACTTTAACACGGTATAAGACACATCATCAAGGCAGAAAACTAATAAAGATATTCAGGACCTGAACTCGATTCTTGATCAAATGGACCTAACAGACGTCTACAGAACTCCTCACCCAAAAAACAACAGAGTATACATTCTTCTCATCTGCACACATCACATAATCTAAAATCAACTGCACAATCAGCCACAAACCAACTCTCAGCATATTCAAAAAACCCAAAATCATACCAACCATACTCTCAGATCATAAGGCAATAAAAATAGAAATCAATACTAAGAAAATCACCCCGTTTTACAATTATGTAAAATATAATTACATAAAAATTAACCTGCTCTTAATGACTTTTAAGTAAACAATGAAACTAAGGCAGAAATCAATAAATTCTTTGAAACTAATGAGAACAAAACCAAAATACATCAGAATCTCTGGGATACAGCTAAAGTAGTGTACAGAGGGAAGATTATAGTGCCAAATGCCCACATTAAAAAGTTAGAAAAAAAAAGCAAATTAAAAAACTGACATTACACCAAGAGGAAGTAGAAAAACAGGAACACACCAACTCCAAAGCTAGAAGAAGACAAGAGATAACCAAAATCAGAGCTGAACTGAAGGAAATTGAGTTGTGAAAAACCATACAAAAGATCAACTAGTATAGGAGTTGGTTCTTTGAAAGGATAAATCAGATTGATTGACTGCTATCTAGACTAATAAAGAAAAAAGAGGGATTATCAGAATAATCACAATCAGAAATGACAAAGGGGACATTACCACTGACTCCACAGAAGTACAGAAGAACCTTGGATACTACTATGAACACCTCTATACACACAAGCTAGAAAACTGAGAAGAAATGCATAAATTCCTGGAAACACAGAACTTTCTAAGACTGAACCAAGAAGAAATTGAAGCTCTAAACAGACCAATAACAAATTCTGAAATTGAGTCAGTAATAAAAAGCCTATCAACCAGAAAAATCCCAGGATTACATGGATTCATAGCTGAATTCTACCAGATGCATAAAGAAGAGCTGGAACCATTCCTCCTGAAGCTATTTCAAAAAAATGAGCAGGAGAAACTCCTCACTAACTCATTCTATGATTCCAGCATCATCCTGATACCAAAACATGCCAGAGTTACAAAAAGAAAAGAACACTTCAGGCCAATATCCTTGATGAACATTGATGCAAAAATCCTCCACAAAATGCTGGCAACCTGAATTCAGCAACACATCAAAAAGCTAATCCACCACAATCAAGTAGGCTTCATCCCTGGTATGCAAGGTTGGTTCAACATACACAAATCCATAAATGTGATCCACCACATAAACAGAACTAAAAACAAAACCACATGATTATCTCAATAGATACAGAAAAGGCTTTTAATAAAATTCAACAACTCTTCATATTAAAAACCCTCAACAAACTAAACATTGAAGGAACATACCTCAAAACAATAAGAGCCACTTATGACAAACCCACAACCAACATCATAATGAATGAGCAAAAGCTGGAAGCCTTTCCCCTGAGAACAGGAACAAGATAAGGATGCCCACTCTCAGGACTCCTATTCAACATAGTACTGGAAGTCCTAACCAGAACAATCAGGCAAAAGAAAAAAAAGATATCCATATATGAAAAAGGAAGTTATACTGTCTCTGTTTGCAGTTGATATGATTCTATATCTAGAAAACACCATAGTCTTTGCCAAAACCTCCTAAATTTGATAACTTCAGGAAAGTTTCAGAATAAAAAGAAAATCAATGTACAAAAATCAGTAGCATTTTCATACACCAACATTGTCCAAGCTTAGGACCAAATCAAGAAAACAATTTCATTTACAGTAGCCACAAAAAAGAATAAAATACCTAGCAATACAGCTAACCAGGGAGGGGAAATATCTCTACAAAATGAATTATAAAACACTGCTGAAAAAAATCAGAGATAATACAAATGAATGGAAAGCATTCCATGCTCATGGGTAGGAAAAATCAATATTGTTAAAATGGCCATACTTCCCAAAGCAATTTATAGATTCAATGCTATTTCTACCAAACTATCAATGACATAATTAAAGCATTCTAAAGTTAATTTGGAACCTAAAAAGAGCCCAAATTGTCAAAGCAATTCTATGCAAAAAGAACAAAGCTGGAGGCGTCACATTACCTGACTTCAAACTATACTACAAGGCTACAGTAACTAAAACAACATGGTACTGGTACAAAAGCAGACATATAAACCAATGGAACAGATGAGAGAACTCAGCAATAAAGCCTCACACCTACAACTATCTGATCTTCAGCAAAGCCGCCAATAACAAGCAGTGGGGAAAGGATCCCCTATTCTATAATTGGTGATGGGATAACTGGCTAGCTGTATGCAGAAGATTGAAACTGGACCCCTTCCTTACACCATATACAAAAATTAACTCACGATGGATTAAATACTTACATGTAAAACCCAGAACTATAAAAACCCTGGATGATAAAGTAGGCAATACAATTCTGGATATAGGAACAGGCAAATATTTCATGACAAAGATGCCAAAGGCAATTGCAACAAAAGCAAAGATTGACAAATGGGATCTAATTACACTAAAGAGCTTCTGCACAGCCAAAGAAACTACCAACAGAGTAAACAGACAGCCTATAGAATGGGAGAAAATTTTTGCAAACTATGCATCTGACAAAAATCTTATGTCCAGAGTCTATAAGGTTCTAAAACACATTTACAAGACAAAAATAAATGAAACAACCCCAGTAAAAGTGGGCAAAGAATATGAACAGACACTTTTCAAAAGAAGACATACATACAGTCTACAAGAATATGAAAAAAGCTCAACATCACTGATCATTAGAGAAATGCAAATGAAAACCACAATGAGATACCATCTCACACAAGTCAGAATGGCTATTATAAAAAAGTCAAAAAATAACAGATGCTGATGAGGTTGCAGTGAAAAAGGAATGCTTATACACTGTTGGTGGGAGTCTAAATTAGTTGAGCCATTGTGGAAAACAGTGTGACAATTCCTCAAACAGCTAAAAGCAGAACTACCATTTGTATATCCCATTACTGGGCATATACTCAAAGAAATATAAATCATTCTATCATAAAAACACATGCATGTGTATGTTCATTGCAGTACAATTCACAATAGGAAAGACATGGGATCAATCTAGATGCCCATCAATGGTAGAGTGAATAAATAAAATGTAGTATATATGCATCATGGAATGCTATGGAGCCATAAAAAATAATGAGATTATGTCCTTTGCAGCAACATGAATGGAGTTGGAGGCCATTGTCCTAAGCAAGTTAACACAAGAACAGAAAAGCCAATACCACATGTTATCACTTATAGTGGGATCTAAACATTGAATATACATGAACACGAAGAAAGAAACAACAAACACTGAGGCCTAGTTTAGGGTGGAGAGTAGGAGGACGGTGAGGATGAAAAAACTACCTATCAGGTACTATGCTGATTTCCTGGGTAATGAAATAATCTGTACACCAAACTCCCATGGCATGTAATGTATCTATGTAACAATCATGCACATATACCCCTCAACCTAAGTAAAAGTTTAAAAAATGCTAACAATAAAAAAACTGGCAACTAGGAAATAGATTTTCCTTATAATCTGTAGCAAAAAAAAAATAGAATCATGTACTTTTCTAAATTTCAACTAGGCCATTATATACAATTGAGGCATTATTTCCTCCCAAACACTATCCTTTGCAAACCCAATTTGCTTTTTTCAAAAACGATAATTGAAAAGCTTTTCCTTTCTTTTATAATTACATTTCATTTTTATTGAAGTAGTATTTCCACATAGTTTTAAATGTCAAGTAGTATTTAGAGGCTTCTAACAGAAAGAGAATACCACCTTATTTGAGACTTTCTCCCTCCACCCATGAACACACACAGGCACTGACATTTTCTAGAAGCAACCTCTTTTTTGGCTGTTTCTTTTTTAGAAATAATATGGATATGATTTTTAAAATTCATCTTTGTTAGTCATTAAATATTGTGGTAGACAAATAATGGACTTATAAATATGTTCATGTCCTATTCCCTGGCACCTGTGATTATGTTACCTTAAATGGCAAAAAGGAATTTGCAGATTAAGGTTAAGGAACTTGAAATGGGGAGATTATTCTAAATTATCTGGGTGGGTCTAATATAATTATGTGAGTTTTTAAAGGTATATAAGACAGGAGAGGATGTGAGAAAGATATGACATAAGAAAGACTGCCCCTGCCCACCCAACCCTCACAATTGCTGTCTTTGAATACAGAAAAAGAGAGCCATGAGCCAAAGAATATATGACCTCTTAAAGCTTGCAGCAGGCCTCAGCCTACAGCCAGCAAGAAAACAGGAACCAGCCAGACATGGTGGTTCATACCTGTTATATCAGTGCTTTAAGAGGCAAAGCTGGGAGAACCACTTGAGCCCAGGATTTCAAGGCCAGCCTGGGCAACATAGCAAGACCCCATCTCTACAAAACAATAAAGAATTAACCAGGCATGGTGATGTCCACCTGTAGTCCTAGCTACTTGGAAGGCTGATGTGGGAGTTTGCTTGAGCCCAGGAGTTCAAGACTACAGTGAGCTTTGATTGAGACATTGTACTCCAGCCTGGGCAATAGCGCAAGACCCTATCTCAAAACAAAAACAAAAACAAAAAACAGAGACCTTGGTTCTATAACCACAAGAAACTGAATTCTGCCAACAACCAGAATAAATAAAAAATGGATTCTTCCCAGCTGGGTGTGGTGACTCATGCCTGTGAGCACTTTGGAAGGCTGAGGTGGGTGGATCACAAGGTCAGGAGTTTGAGACCAGCCTGACCAACATGGTGAAACCCCATATCTACTAAAAATACAAAAAAATTAACTGGGCGTGGTGGTGCACACCTATAATCCCAGCTACTCAGGAGGCTGAGGTGGGAGAATTGCTTGAACCTGGGAGGTGAAAGTTGCAGTGAGCCGAGATCACACCACTGCACTCCAGCCTGGGGAACAGAGAAGACTCTGTCTCAAAAACAAAACAAAACAAAACAAAAAGAATGGATTCTTCTCTAGAGCTTCCAGAAAGAAATGCAGCCATCTAATACCTAAATTTTAGTTCAGTGAGACCCCTACTGGACTTCTGATCTCAGAACTGAAAGATAATAAATTTATGTTGTTTTAAACTACTGTGTTTATGGTAAGTTTATTATGGCAGCAACAAAGAACTCATAAAGGTATTGACTTCCTTGTAAAATTGAGGATTTTAGTTCTTCCACATTATGTATTGTATCCTCTCCTGCTTACATGATAGTTACATCACAATTTTTAATTAATTTTATATTTTGTATTTTTCATATTATTATAATATTGTAAAGAGTATTCACACCTGAACCAAGAAATGTGTGATGATTACATTTCCTTTTGCATACAACTAATTCCTTATCAAACGTCACCCTCCCAATCTTTTCTGGCATTAGTAATGGCTTAATTTGCTGAGTTTTAACTGAACCTATGACTTGGTCTTCTAACACCTGACAATAGCACTATAAAATGGGAAGACTTTTCTTCAAAACAAAAGTATCTGAGGTCTGGAATTACAATAATACCCTAAGGGCAGAGACAGTAGAGCTGACAAACCAGAGATAGTTGAGGTACTGTATCTTCTTGTCAGCATTTGTCATTCTAACCTGTAACATGGTAATCACAGCAATGGACTTAAAGTTCTAGGCAAGTGCCTACAAAAAAAAGAACAGCATTCAAATATTGGCATAGAAATATGGCATTCAAATATTTAAAAATTAGACACTTTTAATAATGATAATTTTCTGTTCATACATGCATATGCTGTTTTAATTATTCTAATATATAATTTTATATTACCATATATAACCATTCAAAATTTCCTTTGAAGCCAAATTGAAGTGACAATGAAGATTGCATAGGTAAAGACAAACATTTGAAACAAAGAAAAATTGCCACATCTGTGGATCTTTTAAGCTGGATAATATCACTCCAAATTAGATAATTATTATGGTCTCCCTATATGAGACCTCTTACTTGCTGGATGAAGTATTTAAACTTGGTCTTTTAAGATTTAACATAATAATACACTTGAGCTAGAGCATTATTTTGGTATTTCAAAAGTGTGAGTGGAATAACCACATTGGTGAAATAACTTATCTCAGGAGACGTAAAAGATAATCCATTCTGCTATTTTATGGCAATAAGTGAATAGAATAGTCATTACATCTTCAAAAGTTAACTCATTTTTCCTATTGCTGAAAGGCTCATTTACACATTCTCCGGTATGCAAAAAATAGTCAATTTTTCTTTATCCTTACCCCTTTTTAAACATTCAACATCTATGGTACCATTTTCATTCATCATCAGATTCATATTATTGAATATATCAGAATCATCAGAAAATATTTATAGATTAGAAAGCCGGATCTCTGCATACTAGAATCTTCCAATCTTTTTATTGAATACTATTATACAAATCAAAATATCAAAGTAATAAACTATTAACATACAAATCATAGTCTTACAAATATTTACACCTGATTCAAAGACAAAATAATTGCATCAGCAAAGAGGCATGAAAGTGTAGAAGGTGATGATGCCTTTAGGAACAGATTAGCATTCAGAAAATGGCTGGAGACTCAAAATGAGGCAAGGGATGAGGCTAGTAAATTAAGCAGGGACAGAACATGAAGGTTTTCAGATCATGCCAAAAAGTTGGGCTTTTATTTGGTAGTATTTGGGGATCCATTGAATTATGTTAGTGATACAATCAGATTTGCCTTTCAGAAAGATTGTTCTATTCAGGTAACTTTGTGTTAGGTGACTTGGAAGTAAGAATGAATGGAGGCAGGAAAGCCAACAAGGAGGTGGTAGCAATAGGCCATGAAAAATTTGATGAGGGTCTGAGCTAAGGTAGGAGATGGATTTAGAGAGAAAAGTAGTTTAGACAAACATTGTAGAATTAAAAATGATGAGATGTGGTGAGGTCAGCAATTTGTATTAAATTCAATACACATATATGTAATCCAGTGCATTCAAATCGGTGTTTTCATTCTACATAATTTTCAGTTCAGATTTCTCTTTTTAATTCCTTATTCCAGTCAGGTGCACCTGTTTCGTTTTCTATCTACGGTTCTAGCTTCCTCAAATTCTATCTCTGCCATAGGTACATTTTGGCTGAATATTTAGCCACCTGGAAAGCTTTTAAAAATACTTTTATTTTTAATTTTTTAAATTTTACTTTAGGTTCTGGGGTATATATGCAGATTATGCAGGGTTGTTGCATAGATGTATACATAACCAGGTGGTTTGCTGTCTCCATTCCCCCTTTGACTATGTCCAGCATAACTCCCCATGTTATCCCTCCCCACCCCCACTGTCCCTCCCCTAGCCCCCTCAACTGCCTCCAGTGTGTGATTCTTCTCTCCCTAAGTCCACTTGTTCTCATTGTTCAACACCCACCTCTGGGATTCTAATATAAGTGGTATGGGATGTGACCTGGGCATTGGGATTTTTAAAAAGTCCTCAGGTAATTCAAAGTGCAGGCAAGGCTGCCAAACATGGACACAAGTTATTGATTGTGATAGAAGCTGAAGACTGGCAAGAACTTAGGCTTTTGGTTGTTAGGATTCTTCCAGCTCACTCATCACTTGCCAGAGATTTTAATAGCTCAGCTTAATTTCATTTATTATCTTACTTTGTCTGATCACTGGCTTTGACTTTTCCCTCAATTTCTGGTCGAACCTTCTGATAAGTCAGTTTTAGCTGCAAGAATAAAAACAAATTCTGACTAATTGAGGCAGAAAAGGAACTTAAACAATACTAGAATTTTCCAGGAGAGCCAGAGAACCAAGTTTGAAGTCATGATCAATGTCCAAAATAACATACCATAACTGCCCTCTTGAAGATATAGTTATTACTGTCACTATACGCAGAAACAATGGATTGCATAGCCAACACCACCAATGCTAGCCACTATATTATAGCTTGAAGTTATGGCCATTGCTACTCCTGGAAAATAGAGTAGTATTGTCTGCACATGGATAAATTTCCTATAGACCTTGTTTCTTTGTCTATTAGTTGCAGAGTCCAGAGAGGGTGAAACTGATTGGAAAGGATGTGACCACACTCCAGCAGCAAAGGAGGCTGGGAAAGCAAATGCCTGGTATTTGCTTCTATAGTGTTAGGAAAACTCAGCAGTAGGCTTCATATGTATGGATTTTCCATATATAGAAAGGAATTTCAGGTCCCTTAGGAAATGATAAAAAGATGATGAATAGTTATTACTACCCTTTCCTCCATTGCCTGGGTATTCCTGCTTGCCTGATTTCTCCACAACTATTTTCTTAAAAGTTAGCAGCATAAATAGGCATTTCTTCCTTCCTTCATTCATTCAATACTTATTTGGTAGCTATTACATGTGCTTACCACTCCCTCTTTTTTGGCCCTACCATAACCTATATAGGCTATGATTATAATCCCTATAACTCTTCACTAATTTTGTTTATATGGAGGGAGGTGTCTTTCATCAAGACTTCATATACTTAGCTCTATTGCAATGTTTTTGAATGAACCAATAAATCATTGCACCAGGTTTTGGTTTAGGAACACTGATTCCTTGGTGTGCAAAGCTTGAACTCTTTTCTCAAGGACTTTAGTTTAGTCTTTTGTTACTATGGTTGATTGCCATTACTGGCCCTGATTCTTCATTCTTCACTATGTCCAATTTCTTTGTCACATGATTTTATTATACCTCCTACTAAAGGAATAGACTACATTTCCTTTTCCCATTTAACTTTGTACTTAACTATGTGACTTACTTTGGCCAATGTCATGGGGGCAGTCATCATGGATCTGAGTTTAAACCTTAAGACATCATACATATTTCCATTAGACCTTAAGACATCATACATATTTCCATTTGATGTCCTGTACTCTGTCATTGCTATAAGAATTATGTGCCCACAGTTAACCCACTGGTACAGATAGGACAAAAGATAATTGGAGCAGAGCCACCTCAGTGGAATGTAGATTTCTAAGTTTTAGGGCAGTTTTTTATGATAAGCCACCCTAAAATTCAAAAGTGTTGTAGCTAATCTGACTGATGCATTTGATAATAATGAACTAACAGAGAACTTTGAGAATAGGGGGCATCACTATCTTTATACCCTTGTAGAAGTACAAAGTGATGGCCAGTGCTAATATATTAAGCTAATGGTCTATAGAAGGTCTTTAGGTGAATACTTTGGTCCCTAAATGTTGTTGTAGAATTTTGAATATAATTACCTAAGAAAAAATGATCTGAGAAATAGTAAAGACTGAAGGTAGAAAAAGGCAGAAAAAGCCCCTTACGGAGAAAAAGTCCCCAATTAAAGGCAGAAAATGTCCCAAATTATGGCAGATCATCATCATCATAATCATCACTAATATCCTCTGCTATTTGAACACTTACTATGTTCCCAGAATAGCATTATCATCTCCACTTTCCAGATGAGGACACTGAGGCTAAGGGATGTTAAAGAATTTTCCCAAGATTACACAGCTATTAGTTAGCAGAATCAAGATTTTTCTCCAGGACTGTGAAACCCCATTGTCTAAACTCTAACTATGCATTTGAGACTTCAACCAGGGAAAAATGCTAATCCATAATCAAACGATAATGCTTATATGTATATGGTACATTATGAAGAGTCTGCACAGATATTATATCATTGGTTTGTACATTTTATTTGTGAAATGAAAACTATCACATATGTGGTCATTTAAAGACAAAACACAAGGTTCTGAGAAATTATATGGTTATGGCCAAAGATCAAATTACTGGTAAGTACTGACACTGGTTACAAACCCACAAAAATGGGAAATACATATCCTAGTGCCATTAAACATTTGCCAAAAAACCAAAACCAAAACCAAAACAAAAAAAAACCCACCTTCGACAAACAATTGAGGACATAGTTCAAATAAGTGAAAATCCCTGGGCAGTTGATTAAAATATCTGAAGGAAAAAATAGTCTAATAGAAACAATTAAGCCAAACGATTGAGTCATTCATTCCTGTTGAAGATTTTAGTTCACTTTTCCTATTCTGCTAATGTGGAAAAAGAACAATCCCAAACATATTCTCTTGATACTTTCGGGATACATCCTAAGTTAGTTATTTTTTTTTCTCATATTTGATTTCTAATTATTTACCTCTACTTCATTTCAATTTTATTTAATAAAGGATTATTATAATTATAGTACTCTGTAAATCATTGGAGGCCATCACTATGTATTTTATTTTGGCTTTGTTTCCTCCTCAAAAATATTGTCGCATAATACCATTTATAAAGACAACTTGTTAGCAGGTTACAACAATAACAAGTACGTTTCTCTTTTTGAACATTATAATGCAAATGTTCTGTTTTTTAAAATAAAGGCTCATGCTTTGATGGGTATTCCATTTTGCATTTATCTCTTTCAACTTTTCTAAAATGGAAATAAAATTGTCAATCAAAACAACAATATTGGAACTGTATTATAGGCAAAGGATTTGCAAAGGCAGAAACATTAACAGAAGGAGACAAGGAAAAGACTATTATTATATTTTTAAAAAGAATAAGTCACTAGTGACATTATCTATTTCTTGAAATCTGGGCATGATTATATTAGCTGTTTCACAAATCTCCCCTCACATAAAGTCATCTGGAAATAGAATTCTTTCCTTTATTGCCATTAGTGAAATTTAATGGGGAGAGAACTGGCCCAAGAACCAAAAGACATGGACTTAAATTTGGGTGTAGAATTCATATCATTAATGAGATCTTGGGCAATCTTTTCCATTTGTTAGTGCAACTGATCCTCAAACTTTTGGTATGTAAACACATTTTGGATCACATAAATCATTTTTTAAAATATTTGAATACCAAAGTATCCACCATTTAAATTGGATTTCCCCAGAAACTGAACCTAAGACAAAATTTCAAGTGCAAGTGTTACATTTGGGATGTCATCTCAGGAAACATTGGTAGAGGAGTGTGCAAGTGAGAAGGAGAAGGGAAGAAAGCCATTATGGGGTTTAATCAGCGAAGTTAGCACTGTGACTGGATCTCAATTTACCTTGGGGACTCCAGTGGCTAATATAAGAACATATCTCAGAGTTATCACAGCTGAGGTGTGAGGAAGTTGCAGTATTGAGCTACCAACTCCTCTATTCTTGGGTGAAGGCTTGTTTCCAAGGCCATAAACTCTATGGCACTTCTGGCTTGCTGTTGGCAGGCCAAACACTTCCATGACCAAACAAACAGTTTTTAGGTAGAACCATGATTTTTGCAGTAGACAAGTCTTTGATGATGTGTGCAGGTGAGAGCTGAGGTAATAAGAGCAGGCACACATAAAGTGTGCTACGTCTTCCAACCAAGATTTTTACTAAGAGTAGAGTGGACATTAGTCACTTATGATATTTTTACTGTACAAGATCTGAACCATCCTCCTATGTTTGAGAAATTCCCTAGCACACATGTTTTAGAAAAGAGCACAGCAGACCCTTTTAAATGCTGGAAGAGCTTACTTCTAGCATGTAAGCTGAAAAGGGAAGATGCTTATTTTTCAAGCTTCTCTTGTAGTTAGGACTCTATCAATCAGATGCTCCTGCTTCAGATGTTGAATCTGGAGCAAGTGACACAAAGAAACCAACCTAATGGAAAACTAAATTTTTTGGCATTGTCTCGCAATGGCAACAGCAGTCAGTCTCCAGAACTGCTGTGGCAATAGAGAGGAGTCAGTGGTGCTGCCCAGTGTTTGAAATTTCTAGTAGCAGTTGTGCTGGCTATTGAGTACAGTGTTTGGTGGTGGCCATAGTAGTGTCTTCACCAAACACTTCCTTAGCCTCCCTTAGCAATGCTCATTTTCTGTGCCCTATTCTTGTCTTCCTGGTGATTCTGTGAATGACTACTGACTTGCCAATACTTTTGCTATTTGCTTAAATTATCAAGGGTCAGTTTTTATTGCTCACAATTCAAAATCTTAACTAATACAACTGGTCTGGGGTATAACCCAGGAACTGCTATTTTTAACAGCCTCTCAAAGTGGTTCTTTTTTTTTTTTGAGATGGAATCTCGCCCAGACTGGAGTGCAGTGGCATGATCTCTGCTCACTTTGACCTCCACCCCCTAGTTCAAGCAATTCTCCTCCCTCAGTCTCTCTAGTAGCTGGGATTACAGGTGCCCACCATCACGCCCAGCTGATTTTTGTATTTTTAGTAGAGACAGTGTTTCACTATGTTGGCCAAGCTGGTCTCAAACTCCTGACCTCAGGTGATGCACCGACCCCCCCCCCATGGCCTCCCAAAGTGTTAGAATTATAGGCATGAGCCACCTGTAATATCAGGCCTCAAAGTGATTCTAATGCAAACTTTGAGGACCACTGCTCTGATTTCTGTTTCCTCAAAGGGAAAATAAGTATATCAACATATGCTTAGTATAGCACTGGTGATGTTGAAATAAACTAATTACCAGAGAGGAATTTCAAAAGCATAAGTAAGATGATTTCACAATTGAAGGCATCAACTAAATAATGATTTGGAAGTAAATTTTTGCCCAAAATGAATTCCAACTACCTTGCAAAGAAATCTATTTAAATATTGCTATCTTATACCTGGCCATCCCTGTCCTCAAATCCCTCTCTTCCCCACATTTGGAGCCAATGAACTTGTGGTAGATTAAATACAAAAATGACTACAATTCTTTATTTCTCCCTTTGTCCAGGTCCTTTATAATGTGACTTTGTAGGTCCTATCATTGAGTGGAGAAATCTAGTTCTCCACCCTTTGCTCTAGACTGGCTTTGGAACTTTCTTGGGCTGGTAGAACTTGGTGAAAATGAGAGTGAGCCAGTTTTGAGCCTAATACTCAAGAGATTTTGTATATTTCCACTTTTTCTTGGAATCCTATTAGCTAATATGGGAACAAGCACAAGCTAGATTACTGGAGGAGAAGAGACCACACAGAGGGGAGAGCTGACATGCCCGAACGAATAGCCAGCCAACTGACCTTCAAAAGCAAAGATGCCCAGCTGACCTATGCTAAATTGCTGACCCACAGAATCTTGAGTTTCACCTATTAAATAATTGTTGCTTTAAGTCACTATATTTTGGGGTGGTTTATTGTGCAATAATAGATAACTGATATGGTCTCCCAAATACTTTTTGGATTCTATTCAGGCTATGAAACCACTCAGGCCCACAGGAGTGTTGATTAGGAAAATTATGGGCATGGTTCAGGTACTCAGCATCGTGTAGTACATATATACAGTGACCTTGCTGCTGTCTTACTTTGGTTTACACCGTTATTGTCAGTTTTGGGTTCCTGACTTATCATTCTCTGCCTGAGTAAGTTCTCTCCTCCATACCCCATCATATCTTCATGATTAGGTTTTTGCTAGAGATGTCCCAAATACACATCTTGCAAAATAACAAATGGTCAACTTTTAAAATAAGCATGTGTCTAAAGCTGATTATGTCACTGTCACTGTATTAACTTCTGGGAAAATTTATAATTTTATCATTAAAAATTTAGTGGTTAGATTTTACATGTTCAATATAATGCAATGATAATGATAATGTATTCCTTAACAATATAATTATTAATCAATAATGAACATATCAATATTTATGTGGTAATATAGTACAAGAGCAATAATTTGCTTAGCACTGGTTTGTTCCCATTATACTAAATAGTCTCCCAGTTTTTACTGAAGTTGGTAGAGAAACAGAAGAATTTTTGGATAGCTTTGTCAATGTAAGATACTGATGGTGATGTTGCCACCAAATTATTATGCTTTCCTTCCTCTCTAATACTGAATTGTTAAGGTAAAGACTTATCTCCTGTTTAACTCCTAGTCTTGATGGTTGGCTGATAGTGATAATGCAGATGCATTAAAGCAGTTCCACAAATGGAAATGTTATACACTCCTCAAAGAAGAAACTTTCTGAATATTTTCAGAAGCAAAAATACAATTGATGTCCCATTATACTGTTTATTTCTAAAACTTTTCATGCATTTGCTACTTAAAACAAGAACTTGAAAAAATGTTATTTCTAAATCTTGAGTCTGGAATGGGGAAAAATAATTAGCTTTGGAACTAAGTTATTGGTTTTCAAGATAAAATCTTCCCTGAATTTCCAACTGCATTTCAGCTTTCATTGCCTGGATACACTCCTAGCATTTTGACTGGAAAGGAATGATAGACATGTCTCTATATCAGCTATTGTATAAGAAACACTTTCATTCTCCAGGCACAATGTTATTTTTTCAACAAGTTCAAGCAACTTTACGACTTTCTCTACATGCAATCATCAGTTGTTATTAAGTTCTACAATGCTATTATTATCTACAAAGTATGATATAAAAGCTTTCTTGTATTTAAGCTGCCTTTTTAAGTGTGTAGCAGTGCTTCTTCCATCACGCTTGGACATCTTGTAAAACACATGGTAAAGCATTTCTGAAATAGCTTGCGTCTCTATATAAAATTACATTCCAAAATCTCTTGTATGACATGAAGTCTGTCTCTTGCTGAAGAATGATGAAAGTGTCTAACTACTTTTCTGCTGTTCTATAATTTTTTTTCTGAATGCACAACCAAAAAGAGTGGACAAAACATTGTATGATTGTGGATCCTAGTATAACTTTCAATATGTTTGTTAGATTTTTAAAAATAGTTATAATTTTATTCCATAATTTTCCATTTTATAGTTTATCAACCAGCTGTGGTATGTTAATGGTTATGTGAAACCTAGAAATCCCTTGGTAAGCAAGTAAAGCAGAAAAGCTATTAAATTCATATTGATCCACCAAGTAGTTAATCTTTAAAGAAACTTCTGCTAATTTATGAATTATCAATTGTCTAATTTACAAGATACAGAGGTCATATATTCAATAATATCACTAGACTTTTTCTGGATAGCAGAATATAATTCAGGAAACTTTTTTCAGTAATATATTTCTAGAAGAAACTTTGTACCTAGGATTTTTAAAATGTCAAAATTGAGGGAACTCAAGATTCCTTTCTCTTAAGTCCATAAAAATGATTGGCACTCTATAGAGATAATTTAAATATGATTTTTGTTTTAAGGTTTTAGGCTCTGAAAACTAAAGCTATAAGGAATTTTATTCTCAAATGTATTATTTTAAAGTCTCTTATTTTGAAGTTTGATGGTAAGAACAAAATGAGATTGAGATATCTCTTTTTTCTCTAACATTTATTCTTTGTATTCTTTACATCCTTTATTATATCAGGATCAAAAGTTATTTGTTAATTTATAGTCTATCTTTCAGTTTTTTTCTGCTTATGATGGTTTGAGGTGGCAAAATTGACATTCACCTTTTATTTTTTAATTAAAAAAATTTTTTTTCTTCATCATTCAAGTTGAGACATTTGCCTTTTAAATCATACTTCCAAGATGTGGTGAATTATCAATAAGGCTTTTTTTTTCTTTGAGACAGAGTTTCACTCTTGTTACCCAGGCTGGAGTGCAATGGCGTGATCTCAGCTCACCACAACCTCCGCCTCCTGGGTTCAAGCAATTCTCCTGCCTTAGCCTCCCGAGTAGCTGGGACTACAGGCATGCACCATCATGCCCAGCTAATTTTTGTATTTTTAGTAGAGACAGGGTTTCACCATGTTGACCAGGATGGTCTCGATCTCTTGACCTCGTAATCCACCCACGTCGGCCTCCCAAAGTGCTGGGATTATAGGCGTGAGCCACTGCGCCCAGCCTCAATAAAGCTTTTTTTAAGGCTTTGCCTAAATGAAAGTAAGTAGCTACATTTTAAATTCTTAAGCTTTAAGTTCTTAAAAGCTTATTTTATTTGATGTTATAAGTGTTCATACACCAAACAATTCTGCTAAATTAGAATTAATATGTAATCTAATCTTTTTTCAGTCTTTTATTGTTCAAATTGTATAATTATTAGACAAAAAAGAAAATGTGTTCTTTCTAATGTTATTTTTCTCATGTATTTTCATAATATTTCTAATAACTGTCAACCTTTTCCCTTATTCATTTAACTCTGAAAATTCTTAATAACTGTTCTATACATAGAAATTAATGGCTTTCATGATCATGATTAATTATTAAAGCATTTTACTTCTGCAATAAAAATACACATTTATGTTACAATTGACTGTTAGAATTTCAACAAATAAAGCACACAACAAGATTTTAACTTCATGCTACACTCAAAATGCTTATTTATATTTGAAAGTGAGTATCAAGAAATTAACTATAAATCCCAATAATCTATCTATCTTACTGTTATTGTACTATTATTTGTATTACCATTGTTATAACACTAAGTATATATAATGGCAACCTAGATAATTGCACAATCTTTCATGTGATGTTAAAGTAGGCAAGAGGGTATTTAGCCTTCCAACAGCTGCAGCCAAAGCCCAAGTTGAAAACCAGATTTTGGCTGAATTCCCAGGTCAAAGGCAAACTTTCATACCACCTTGCTTTGTGTATTTAAAACTTCAGTCTCAAAGAGTAATTTTAGGCACATTATAAGATTTATCTAAAGGTATTTATGTGCATATAATGGATCTCTTTCTACCTGGAAGCAAAACATTAGGTTATGTGCTCAGAGGTTTTGAAAGGTTGAACTTGAAATTTGAAAATTCTAAGTCCTTCTTCATTGACTACATGATAAAGAATGCGTACTAGGCAGTCCCCAAATATGGTTACCAGCAATTAGCAATTACTCCACAATATTCATATGCATATGCCTGCTGCTCCTACTTCTCCCATTAAAAAGTAAAGTCTATTTCCCTCTCCCTTGAATATAGGCTAGCCAGTGACTTTCCCAGTTCCAGGCCTAGACCTTCAGGGACAGATTTCACCTTTGCTCTCTTGAAACCTGGATGTCATGCTATAAGAAAGTCTAGGCTAGCCTGCTGGAGAAAGAAGATATGTAGAAAGGCCCTAGTGAATGAGGAGGATAAGCTGCCATATAGAGAGAAGACATATTGGGTAGAACTCAATGACAGTCAATACTGAGACCTCAGAAATGCAAGAGCAGCCATCTTGTACCTTCCAGCCCAGCACATGAGACAACATGAGTGATTCCAACTGACATTAATGGAACGTAAGTATCACCAACCAACCTGCAGAATCATAAGAAACAGTAAATAGCTGTTGTTTCATTCATTAAGTTTAAGGGTGGTTTGTTACCTATCAATAAGTAACAGGGATAGACATTTGTGTCTAGTCTGGGGTCTTGCCAAAAAAAAGTTAGACATGTGACATTAGCTTTGAGACCGGGCAGAGGGTAGAGGGTGGAAGAGCTGTAAGGAAAATGCTGTTGGAGACTGGCAAAGGGAGAATCAGTTATGCATTGTTAGAATATTTGGCAATACTCTTGCCTGCCACAACTTGGAAGATAGAAAGGAATCCAATAAACTTATGTATTTGGCAAAATTTTCAGAAAGAATGTTGAAGATACCAACTGACTTCTCTTAGCCCTGTATAATGTATTGCAAAAGAAAGATAGGCTAATGAAAAAACTGTTAAAGTTTTTGATAAGGATTTGGAGAAAATATAGAAGGTTTAAGACAGTCTCTTCAGTTACTAAGAGACTTTAGTTTGAAAGAAACTTGAGGAAAACATTAAATTCAGGATGCTACCAGTAAACTGTGGCCTCAGGATCAAGATCAAATCAAAAGTGAGGCTGAATGATTTAATGCAGTGCCTCAAAAATCCTCTTTCAGCTAGACAAAGGGGTTTTAAAAATTCATAAGGCCATTGTTCCGTAGCACTCTGACTCATGGCCCAATTTAAAGAAAGCCTGTTTAAAAAATAAATTGTAGGTGAAGCTTTCATTTAATGGAGTAGATTGTAATTTGATTAGTAGAAAAACTATAAGGTTCCTCAGAGTATGGGGTCCTGACATCATGTAGCTGGGTGGATTTCAAAATTGCTATGGGCCTAAGGGCCAGTGACCACTGGGTGCCTTCCATCCCCTCCTTTGGATGGATGTGTCTGTTGTAATTTTCCAGTTTTTATCTCACCTTTGTATGTTGGGGACAGATAATGCGCATTTTTAATTTACAGTTTTCTTGTTTGAGAGAAACTTACCTGAGCAGCTGCAGTCAACAAACTGCACCTAAGGATCCTCATCCTCATATAAACTAATTTTAGATGATGAGATCTTGGACTTAGAGCTAATGCTACAGTGGTGTGATATTGTTGAAAATGACATTGAATGCACTTTGCATATGGAAGGGATATGAGTTGTTGTGGCTGGTGGGTGAATTATGTTACATAGTCTCCAAATATGGTCATGAAAATTACTTTTTTCTCTGTACTTGCATACTGTTACTCTCATAAAGTGTTAGAGTCTAGCTTCCCTTCTCTTGAAGCAAGGCTAGTTTGTGACTTTCTTTGACCAATATAATATAGCAGAAGTTCCACAGTGCCAGTTCTGTGCCTGGGACTTCAGTGGTAATTTATTGTTTTATTCTATTGGGACCCAGTTGCCGTGCTGTAAGAAAGTCTCAGCTGTCATGCTAGATACAAAAGATATGTTGCAAGGCCCTAGAGGATGAGCTGCCATGTGGAGAGAGATCCCACATGGAGTAAAATTGATGGCCCCCAGGTGACAATCAGCATCAAGGTCCAGACATGAGAAATAAACCTTCATGAACCTTATGTATTAGACCAGGCACTAACTGAATGCAGTCACATAAGTGTGTCCAGCTAACACTACAAAGTGCAAAAGAACTGCACAATCAATACATAGAATCATCATAATGAATCGTCATTCTAAACCAGTAAGTTATGAAGAAGTTTGTTACATAATCACAGGTAACTGAGGAGAGTGGAAATGCAAAACTCTTTATGTGGTTTTGAGAAAAAAGTTGTCTATATAAAGAAACATTAAAATTTACCTGCTATTTTTATAATTAATTTGGTTAAATAAGAGAAGATGTATATTCATTTTGGCAAAATTAATTTGTGCCACTTAAAAAACTTGTGGAGAATATGAAACTGTAGTTAAGAGACTCTGACTCAAAAACAAAAAAAAACCTCCTAGGAGGCATAAGTCAGCAAGATGACAGAATAGGACTTTCCAGCACTCAGCCCACCACAGAAACATCAATTTGAACAACTGTCCACAGACAAAAATATCTTCACAAGAGCTGAGAAAACCAGGTGAGAGATCATAGCATGAGGTACAAAACAGAAATAAGAAAAGACACATTGAAGAGCAGAGGAAGGACAGTTTTATACTACCCATGTCACCTCTCCCCCAAAAGTCAGTCAACATAGTATGGAAAGCGATAGCTTTGTTTGGGAGAAGGAAATGAGCACTGAACTTTTTTGCAAAACCCAACACTGGATGCACTAAAAACCAATGCCAGGCAGGTCCCCATAGCCCCAGACTCTAGGCCTGTACACTCCTCCACTGAGCCTCTGGGCATACCCCAGTACCAGGTTGGAACACATAGCCCCAGGCTCCAAGCCTGCCATGTGGGCTCAGGCTCTAGGCCTGCCCCAGGCCAGCATGCCATGACAACCCTGAGTTCTAAACTACTCCCAGCATTGAGTCGGCCCCCATTTCCCCAGGTTTCAGGACATCCTCAGCTCCAGGCTGATCTCCACAGCCTAAGTCATGAGGACAGTACCTATGGACAGTCTCCAGGCAGGCTACTGTGGATATAGGCTCCAAATTTACCCAACAGCAGACCAGGCCCTGTGACCCCAGCCACCAGACCTATCCGTTTTCAGACCAGCCTAAAGTCAGGTCAGCCCATACAGCCCAAGGCTTCAGGCCTTCTTCAGTACTAGGGCAACACCCCTGGCCTCCAGAACCAGGCCAGCACCTGTGGGCACAGTCTCAAGGCCTTCCCAGTGCCAAGTCAGTCCCAATGGGCCCATCCTCCAGACCAGAGCAGCAGACCAAGGGTCTAGATCTGTCCAGTACTGTCCCAGTAGACCTCAGTGCTGGGTGAGCTCCCATGGAGACAGGCATCAGGACTGTCACTACAGACCCAGGTTCCATGGTGGCCCCAAAGGCCCAGGATTCAGGCTAGCCCACATGGACCTAAACTCCAAGCCACCACTTGCACGCTCATCTTCTAGGCTGGTTTTAGGAACCTAGGGTCCAGGGCAGTCCATATGGTCAGTATTATTAAAATATCCTTAGTATCCAAAGGGATCTATGAATTCAACACCATCCCTGTCAAAATTCCAATGACATTTTTCACAGAAATAGAAAAACAATTTTAAAATTTACATAGAACCACAAAAGACCCCAAATAAAGAAAGCAATCTTGAATGAAATGGACAAACCCAAAGACATCACACTACTTGATTTGAAATCTACTACAAACCTCTAATAATTGAAACAGTATGGTATGGGCATAGAAAAAGACACACAGACAAATGGAACAGAAAAGAGAGTCTGAAAAAAAACTACATATTTATGGTCAATTAAATTTGAACAAAGATGCCTAGAAAACACAATGGGAAAATAAATGGTGCTAGGAAAACTGAATATCCACATGCAAAATAATAGAATTGCATCCTCAATTCATGCCATATAAAAAAATCAACTAAAAATGGATTAAGGATGGAAACAAAACACGAAACTGTAGAGGGAAATGTAGAGGGAAAATGTAGTGGGAAAGCTCCATGGCATTGGTAATTTTTTGGAATTCAAGATGTATTTTTTTATTTTTAAATCTTGTGGGTGCATAGTATGTATATATGGCATACCTAAGATATTTTCATACAGTCATATCATGTGTAATAATCACATCAGGATAAATAGGGTAGCCATCATCTAAAATATTTATCCTTCCTATATGTTACAAACAATCCAATTATACTCTTTTAGTTATATTAAAATGTGCAATAAATTATTGTTGACTGTACTCAGTCTGTTGTGTTATCCAATACTAGCTCATACTCATTGTAACTATCTAACTATAATTTTGTACCCATTAACAATCACCACTTCTCCTTACCTCACGCCTCATACCCTTCTCACATCTGGTAGCTATCATTATACTTTCTGTTTCCCTGAGTTCAGTTGTTTTCATTTTTAGCTCCTAAAATGAGTGAGAACATGCTAAGTTTGTCTTTCTGTGCCTGGCTTATTCCACTTAACATAATATCCTACAGTTCCATCCATACTGTTGCAAATGATAGGACCTTCTTGTTTTCATTACTAAATAGTACTACATTGTATATATGTACCTCATTTCTTTATCTATTCATCTGTTGATGGACACATACATTGTTTCCAAATCTTGACTATTGTGAAAAGTGTTGCAATATACATGAGAGTGCAGTTATCTCTTCTGTATACTAATTTCCTTCCATATGGATATACCGCTAGCAGCGGGAGTGCTGGATCGTATGATAATTCTATTTTTAGTATTCTGAGGAACTTCTTTACTTTTCTCCATAATGGCTGTATTAATTTACATCCCCCCTAACAGTGTATGAGTGTTCTCTTTTCTCTGCATATCCACCAGCATTTATTATTGCCTCTTTTTTTGGATAAAACTATTCTAACTGGGGTGAGATGACATCTCATTGTAATTTTGATTTGCATTTCTCTGATGACCAATGATGTTGAGCACCTTTTCATATACCTGTTTGCCATTTTTATGTCTTCTTTTGTGAAATATCAATTCAGAATTTTTGCTTATTTAAAAATCAGATTTTTTTCCTATAGTTGTTCAAACTTCATATATATTCTGGTTATTAATTACTTGGTGAAGGGTAATTCGCAAGTATTTTCTCCCATTCCATAGATTGCCTCTTCACTTTGTTGTTTCCTTGATCGTGAAGAAGATTTTAACTTAATGTGACCCAGTTGGTCCATTTTTGCTTCGGTTGTCTGTGCTTGTGGGAAATCATTGCACAGACTAATGTCCTGGAGTGTTTCCCCACTGTTTTCCTTCAGTACTTTCATAGTTTGCAGCCTTAAATTTAAATCTTTACTACATTTTGTTTTGATTTTTGTGTATGACAAGACATAGGGGTCTAGTCTTATCCTTCTGCATATGGACATTCAGCACTGTTTATTGAGGAAACTGACCTTTTCCTAATGTATGTTCTGGCACCTTTTTGAAAATGAGTGCACTGTATATGTACACATTTATTTCTGGGTTCTCTATCCTGTCACATCAGTCTATGTGCCTCTTTTTCTGCCAGTCCCATGCTGTTTTGGTTATGTTTGGTTTTGTTTGCTGTTTGGTTAGCTTTGTAGTGTAATTTGAAGTCAAGTATTGTGATTCCTCTACTTTGGTTCTTTTTGCTCAGGATAGCTTTGGCTTTTCTGGGTTTTTGTGGTTCCATGTAAATTTTAAAAATATAACTTTAGAAATTTATCTGAGGAATGACATTGGTATTTTGATAGGGCTTGCACAGAATCCGTAGATTACTTTGGGTAGTATGGACATTTTAATAATATGAATTCTTCTAATCCATGAATATGGAATATCTTTCCATTGTTTAGTGTCCTTTTCAACGTATTATAGTTTTCATTGTCGAGATCTTGTACTTCTTTGGTTAAGTTTATTCCTAGGTATTTTATTTTATTTGCGACTATGATACATGGGATTACTTTAATGATTTCTTTTTCAGACTGTTTTTGATGGCATATAGAAATGCCACCCATTTGATTTTGTATCCTACAACTTTACTGAATTTATCAGTTGGAATAGTTTTTTTGGTAGAGCCTTTGTGTTTATCCAAATATAAGAACATAACCTCTGCAAACAAGAATAATTTGACTTCTTCCTTTCCAATTTTGATGTACTTTATTTATTTCTCTTGTCTGATTGCTCTAGCTAGGACTTTCCATACTATGTTGAATAACAGTGATGAAAGTGGGTACCTTATCTTTTTCCAGATCTTAAAGGAAAGGCTTTCAGTTTTTCCCTATTCAGTATGATGCTAGCTGTGGAAGTGTCATAACTGGCTTTTAATATGTTGAGATATGTTCCTTCTATACACAGTATTTTTAGTTTGTTTTATGAAAGGATGTTGAATTTTATCAAATCCTTTTTTGGAACAAATGAAATGTTCATATGGTTTTTATCCTCCATTCTGTTGATATGCCATGTCACAGTGATTGATTGGCATATGTTGAACCATTCTTGCACCCTAGGGATAAATCAACTTAGTCATGATGAACAATCTTTTTATTTTTGTTTCTGATACCCAAGAATTTCCTCAGTGGACCCATCAGTAAACTAGGCACTTTTGAGGACAAACTCAGTTAACTGGAAGATATGTTAATATAAATTATCTAAACAGAAAGATAGAGATAAAAACATGAAAAAATGCAAAAGGTCATCCAAAAACTGTGGAACAGTATCAAATGCTCTAACCTCTAGTCCCAGAAAGAGATGAGAGGAAAGGAGAGGACAAGAGAGGGAAGGAGAGGAAAAGAAAGAAGAAGGAATAGGGCTAAACAGATATGTGAAGATATAAGCCCTGATACTTTTATTAAATAATGAAAGATGTTAAAATACTTATCCAAGAATCTCAGAGAACCCAAAGAAAAATAAATATCAACAAAATCACACCTAGATACATCATAGTCAGACTGATGAAAACCAAAGATAAAAAGAAATTTTTAAACATTATTTTATGTTTTTAAGTTCCGGGGCACATGTGTGTGATGTGCAGGTTTGTTACATAGGTAAACCTGTGTCATGGTGGTTTGCTGCACAGATCAACCTATTACCTAGGTATTAAGCTCAGAATGCATTAACTCTTTTCTCTAATGCTTTACCCCCTAACCCTCCCCTGACAGGTCTCAGTGTGTTTTGTTCCCCTCCCTGCATCCATGTGTCCTCATTGTTCAGCTCTCACTTATAAGTGAGAACATATGGTGTTTGGTTTTCTGTTCCTGCACTGATTTGGTGAGGATAATAGCTTCCAGCTTCATCCATGTCCCTGCAAAGGACATGACCTTGTTTCTTTTTATGGCTGCATAGTATTCCATGGTGTATATGTACCACATTTTCTTTATCCAGTCTATCATCGATGGGCATTTTGGTTGAGTCCATGTCTTTGCTATGGTGAATAGTGCTGCAATAAATATATGTGTGCATGTATCTTTATAGTAGAATAATTTATATTCCATTGGGTATGTACCCAATAATGGGGTTGCTGGGTCAAATGGTATTTCTGGTTCTAAATTTTTGAGGAATCACCACACTGCCTTCCACAATGGTTGAACTAATTTTCATTCCCATTAACAGTGTAAAAGCATTCCTATTTCTCCACAACCTCACCAGCATCTGTTATTCCTTTATGGAAAGAATAAACCATATTGCCATGGTGGTTTGCTACACAGATCATTCCATCACATATTTTGTGCTCATACCTTCTTGTATTGAATGCACATATATTTAAGACAGTTAGCTCTTCTTGTTGAATTGAACCTTTTACCCTTTTATAATGCCTTTCTTTGTCTTTTTTGACCTTTGTTGTTTTAAAGCCTATTTTGTCAGAAACTAGGATTGCAACTCCTGCTTTTTTCTGGTTTTCATTTTCTTAGTAAATTTTTTTTCTGTCTCTTTCTTTTGAGTCTATGTGTATCTTTGCAAGTGAGATAAGTCTCTTGAATACAACACACTGATGGGTCTTGTCTTTTTTCAGCTTGCCATTCTGTGTCTTTTAATTGGGGGCATTTAGCCCATTTACATGGGTACACAACACATCCCTGGATTCATTGATTTTTTTGAAGGCCTACACCACCAGGGCCTTGGGTCTCAAGCACAAAGCTGGGCAGACCCATGGCAGCTGCTCTAGTCAGCAGCAGTTCAGGCAAGCACTGAGCTGTAGGAATTTTTATATACTCCAGCAGCTTTCAGAACTCCAGTGAAGCAGGAGAACCTTCCACTCCTGTTGAAAGGGGGCTGAAGCCAAGGAGCCAAATAACCTCACTCAGTGGGTCCCACTCCCATGGAATCCTGCAAGCTAAGACCCACTGGCTTGGAATCCCCACTGGCCAGTCACAGCAGCTTGGAGTCTGCCTAAGATGACTGAGTTCCTGGGGCGAGGGGTGACCACCATCACTGTGGCTCTAGTCAGCAGTTTTCCCCTGCCAGTGCTAGGGAGGCTGGGCAGTTTGGACTGGGTGGTACTCCCCATAGTGCAGCACAGAGGCTGTGGCAGATTATGGGTAGATTGATTCTTTAGATGGGACTTAGATCCATTCCTCATCACTGGGCAGGGCCTCCCTGCAGTAATTCCAGCACTCCATTGAGGGGCTTATAGACAGAACTCTTATGTTCCCGGGACAGAGCACCTAGAAGAAGGAGTGGGGATTATGGACAGGAATGGAGAAAAAGGCATTTGCCAAGTCAGTGGCTGCATACCAGGTACCAGGAGATGTGTTACTTTGTTCAGGCAATGAAGTCACATCTGGTACATCAGCTGCAGTTGGAGTCACCACTTGGTTAAGCTTACAGTAATCCACTGTCATTCTCCAAGATCCATCTGTTTTGTGCACAGGCCAAATAGGAGTGTTAAATGGGGATGTGGTGGGAATCATCACCCCTGCATCTTTCAAGTCTTTGATTTTGGCACTAACCTCTGCAATCGCTCCAGGGATGCAATGTTGTTTTTGATTTACTGGTTTTCTAGCTAGAGTTAGCTCTAATGCCTTCCATTGGGCATTTCCCACCATAATAGCCCTCATCCTACCAGTCAGGGAACCAGTGTGGGGATTCTACCAGCTTTTAAGTATGTCTATGCCAGTTATGCATTCTGGTATAGGGGAAATGACCACAGGATGAGTCTAGGGACTCACTGGACCCACTGTAAGTCAGACCTGATCTAAAACTCCGTTAATTACCTGATCTCAATAAGCCCCTGCTTTAACTGGAGTACCACAATGATGTTTTGGCATACAGAGAAGAGTTTTGGGTCCCCTGAAATCAATGTCATCTCAGAGCCAGCATCCAGTAGTCCTGGAAAGGTCTAATCATTCCCCTTTCCCCAGTGCACAGTTACCTTGGTAAAAGGCTGGAGGTCTCCTTGGGGAAGGATAGGAGAATGATTAACAGTATAAACTGGTAGTGTAGTGGGGTCCTTCCTTTAAGGGGACCCAGCCTCTCCTTCATTCAAGGGGTTCTGGGTCTAAAAACTGGTTCAAGTCTGAAAATTGATTGAGGGGCCATGATTGTCTGTTTTTATAATTAAAATTAGTCTTTTGTCCACTCGACCTGGAAGTTTTCTGCTTACATAAATGAAGTAAGAATGCAGTAGGCTTCCTATCAATTTCACTTTTAGGAACAGTATGATTAATTAGCCAATGCCAGAGCTCTATACAAGTCAGACTATTCTGATTGCTGCTTTGCCTCTGCTGTCCAATACAGTAACTATGCCCACTTTGCCTTTAATGCTTGAGTGCCACCACTGGGCCCCTGCCACCAGGGATCCAATTATTCCCATTGCGTTTAAATTTTATAATTGAATGACTGCAATTACCAATGTAAAAGCTGGCATACAGAAAAGAGCAATCACAGAGCTCATCAAGGACGCATGTGCTGCCCTCACAAATCTATTTCACAAAGTATTGGTGAAAGGTATGTCTTCTGGACCCTTCCCCCTCCTGGGATGAGTAGGTCTAAAGTGACTAATCACTCTAGCATTTCCATCTCCCTAAGCCTTTGGATCCTTCTACATTATACCAAGGGAGATGAGGCATTTGCAGCTCACTCACAGAAGGCCATCTTTTGATTCATGTTTCAGCTAACCAAGCAAATAAACTATTAGAACCTTTTGTAACTCCCCAAGCTGCAATATTAAATGCAGAATCCCTGCCTAGTGGGCTCAAATCAATAAATTCAGCCTGATCCAACTTTATGTTCCTTCCACCATTATCCCACACCCTTAATATCCATTCCCATGTCTGTTCTCCAGATTTCTCCTTATATAAATTAGAAAACTCAAGCCATTCTTTTGGAGTGTAGGACACCTCCTTATGGGTCGCACTCTGAATCTCACCTCTAGAGACCTACCAGGACTTTAGTCTAGCTGTAGGTCTAGAAGCAAACAGGGATGTCAGGGGTGGGTCCTGGGAAGAATCAACATTGTTTTGCCTGGCAACTGCCTCAGGGGAGGACATCACTGTTGCTTCAGGCAGTGCAGGCTTAATCTCCTCAGACAGAAGTGGAAAGGCTGTTGGCAGTGTGGGTATGGGAGGGGATGTTGCCACCACTGGGGATGGGGAAGGTATTTACTTGGGCAAAAATAGTTTATCAAAGTTTAGAAGCTCAATGTCCCCAGCTTCACCAAGGTCCTCCCACACATCCCCATTCCAAGTTGCAGAGTCTCATTCTTTTCCGATCAATGCCCTCACTTTAACAGTAGACACCTTGCAAGGCTGTGTGTGCACCTGTCATTGAAGGTCAGCCAATCGCATAATAAGATCATGTGTGTGACTTTCCACAGTTTCAGCTCTTTATTTACAGGAGCTAAGATTTTCACTCAGGGCAATCTTAGAAGATTTGAGGCTCAGTATGTGCTTCTGGAGCCGAGAGTTAGAATCCCTCAGTTCATTGTTTTCTTTCATTACTTTGTCCAGTGAACTTAGAAGCAACAAACCAACTTCATTATATATTTCTTGATTCTCCACATAAGGTCAAAGATATCATGTATTGAGTCACTAAACTCCTTGCCTCTCATGAGTCGTGAATCAGGAGTATCAAATGCATTTATTTTACCTAACTCTCTAAACAGTTCATGCCAAAGACTATCAGTGTTCTTCATATTATTAGAAGTAGAGCCCTTAGAATTCTGGGGTCTAATTGGATTAAGTAGCCAACTCCAGAAACTCCAAAACCAACGAAAGAACTCTATCCTTAAAAGTCTGTTGTTCTAGAAGCACTCCCCGTACGAAAAGTTGTTATTAGGGTTCTCTAAAGAGAAGGAACGAATAAGATTGATGAATATATGAAGGGGAGTTTATTAAGAGAATTGACTCACATTATCACAAGATGAAGTCCCACAATAGGCCCTCTGCAAACTGAGGAGCAAGGAAGCCAGTCTGAGTCCCAAAACCTCAAAAGTAGGGAAGCCAACAGTGCAGCCTTCAGTCTGTGGCTGAAAGCCCAAGAGCCCCTAGCAAATCACTGGTGTAATTCCAAGAGTCCAAAAGCTGAAGAACTTGGAGTCTGATGTTCGAGGGCAGAAAGCATCCAGCAAGGGGAGAAAGATGAAGGCCGGAAGACTTAGCCAGTCTAGTCCTTCCACGTTCCTCTGCCTGCTTTTATTCTAGCTACACTGGAAGCTGATTAGATGGTGCCCACCCAGACTGAGGGTGGGTCTGACTCTCCCAGTCCACTAACTCAAATGTTAATCTCCATTGGCAGTACCCTCACAGACACACACAAAAACAATACTTTGTATTCTTCAATCAAGCTGACACTCAATATTAGCCATCACACATGGGAGTAGGGAAGAACAACACACACTGAGGCCTGTTAGAGGGCAGTGGGTAAGAGGAAACAGAGGATCAGGAAGACTAGCTAATGGATGCTGAACTTAATACCTGGGTGATGGGATGATCTGTGCAGCAAACCACCATGGCACCCATTTACCTATGTAACAAACCTTCACATTCTGCCCATGTACCTCTGAACTTAAAATAAAAGTTGAAAACTAGAAAAAGTAAAAGTTATTTAAAAGAAAAAAAATATTGAGAGCAGTATCAATGTGAAATATTTCTGGTAGTATAAAATTAAACATGCTAGTAAAATAAATCAAAGCTTTATTTTTGAATATACAGTAGCAAGTATTAATTTTCATTTACTTAGTTAATAATCAATTAATAAAATAGAAGTTTCAAACATCGAAGAAATAATTTTAAATACAGTCATCCCTTGATAGCTAAGGTGGATTAGTTCCAAGACCTCCTGTGGATACCAAAATTTGTAGATGTTTAAGGCCCTTATATAAAATGGCATAGTATCTGTATATAACCTATACACATCTTCCAGTATACTTTAAATCATCTCTAGATTACTTATAATACTTAATACACTGTAAATGCTTTGTAAATAATTGTTACATCATATTGTTATAGAATAATGACAAAAAAAATCTATACATGTTCAGTACAGACAAAAATTTTTTCAAATATTTTTGATCCTGAGTTGGTGGAATTAATGGATGTAGAACCCTCCGATAGGGAAGGCCAACTGTAATTAAATTTAATACTACTGGGAGAGATGAGGATGGTGAGTAGTACTGAGAGCTGTTTTAAACAAAAAGAGTTGCAAGCTAAGGGAAAAGCATTGAGTAGAGGAGCTCCTCATGGCATTCTCCAAAATTTCAACCTAGCATGGGAATTGACCTCTACTTTTTCAGACAAAGAGACATCCAAACAAGGAAGTGGCTATTTTTGAATGGCAGAGTTGTGGAACTCCAAAAGAACATCAACTGCCTTTAAAGATAACTCTAGCTTAAGGAAAAGTCTGATAATGGATTTCAGCACTACCCATTGACATAATTATTTTCTCAATGACCTACTTCCAAATATCTTCACATGTAGAAGGAAAGGAGCTCCAACACTAGTGGACAACTGAAAAATACATAGATCATAGCAGAATATCAACTTAGATCCAAATATTATGCCACTAAATAACCATTGTGTGATTCTTGCCAAGCTTCTTAATTTTTCTGAGCCTTAGTTTCCTCCTCTATAAAACATGCACAGTAGCAACAAACTCAAAAAGTTGTATCACACTAGATGTAATATTCCTAGTAAAGTGCATATTGTAGTAGGAGTATAGTGAAAGATAGATAACATTATCCCTAACAGTTTTATTGTTAAAATATTGCATCATAGTTTGTTATTTTAGACTCTGCATGAGCCATTCTTTAGAGGTGCATAAAGCAAAGAGAAGCTCCTGTGATATAACAAGGAAAAAAATCTCTGTTAATTTGCTATCCTGGGCATCTGCACTTATAAAACTACTTTAGGAATGTGAAGGGATTATTTTAAAGAAAGAAGTTTAGTGTACTACAAATTATTCTTAATAATACAGGCCAGGAAATTATTGATTCTGTTTTTTTCTTGTTTAATATGAAAGTTTGAAGTGAGAGATTTTTCAAGAAATCTCTAATAAACAAGTAAAGGTAGAGAACTCCAATCCCACTGCTCATTTAAATTCCTTGATTTCTGATTGAATCCCTCCCTAAGAGTCTCATAAATCTCCTGCAATGGGGGCTTCCTGTAGAGTACACTGTGTGACAAAATTAGAAGAGATGATTGCACATCGACATTAAAACGACATGAAGTATAGATCTTCAACTCAACCAGGGAAAGGAGATTTTAAGAAGTTGATATTTTTTTGAGGCACTGAGCCTCAGTTTGTAGATATTAAAATTATTTCACAGCAGCTGTTAAAAATCTGTTTCTGCCTTGGTGGGGGTGGTGAATTACAAAATTAAAGAGATTCTAAAATGAGTTAGCATATTCCTTGTTACTCCTATCTCCCACTGCTCAGAATGAACAGCAGAAGAGAAACATCATATGAAAAATCATTTCTGTGCTTAATATAAATAACAATAATGAGAACGAGATGCTGGAAAGAATTGGACAGATTTCATACCAAACACAGGAAAAGGACAGGTACTCACATCTCACATTACATATTTGTTTGTATTGTTTCTGCACAATATTAAAAGGTTCTAGATAGCACAACAATGCTCCTCAATTTTTCTGTATGCCTTACACCTGTGAGATACAGGGAAGGAATAAAAAACATACTAAAGACCAGTGATGAGCGTTTTTTCTTTTTTTTTTTTTTTTTTTTTTTTTTTTTT
>PVKP010018251.1:0-44587 GCA_004027715.1 Plecturocebus donacophilus | reverse complement strand
AAAAAAAAAAAAAAAAAAAAAAAAACCATTAACAGAGTGAAGAAACAACCTAAAAAATGGGAGAAAATATTTGCAAACCATGAATCTGATAAAGGGTTAATCCCCAAAATATCTAAGGAATTCAAACAACCCAACAGCAAGAAAACAACCTAAATTTTAAAAGTGGACAAAAGATGTGAATAGATATGTCTCAAAAGAAGATATATGCCTCAAAAGAAGGCATGCCGATGGCAACAGGTCCATGAAGAAATGCTCAACGTCGCTAATTGTTGGGGAAATGCAAATCAAAGCTGCAGTGAGTTATCACCTTGCACCTGTTAGGACGGCTATTATGAAAAAGAAGAAAGACAACAAGTGTTGGCAAGGATGTAGAGAATCGGGAACCCTTGCACACTGTTGTTGGGAATGTAAACTGGTATAACCATTGTGGAAAACAGTATGGAGCTTCCTCAAAATAGTAAAAATAGAAACACCATGTGATCCAGCAACCCTACTGCTGAGTATAGATCCAAGGAAATGGAGTGGGTGTGCTGAGCAGGCCTCTGCACTCCTGTGTGCAAATAGTGTGCAGCACTATTCATGACAACCAAGGTTTGGAATCACCCCAAGTGTCCGTCCACAGATGAATGAATAAAATCTGGAAAGTGTGGTGTATATATATATACAGTGGAATACTATTTTACCATTAAAAGAAGGAAATCTCATCATTTATGATGATATGGATCAATTTGGAGGGCATTATGCTAAGTGAAATAAGGCCATAAACACCACGTGGCCTTACTCACAGGTGGACTCTAACCAGCTGATGGCTTGGTTCAGGGAGGGGAGGATGGGAAGATGTTAGTCAAAGGATACAGATCACAGTCAGACAGGAGGAACAAGCCCTGGAGATGCACTGTGCAGCATGGTGAGCGAAGGGAGTAATGACACATTCTCAAAAAATACTGAGAGTGGGTAATTATTCTCACCACAAAAATGATAACTAAATAAAGTTCACTCACTCAGCTTCGAATAACTACCTTTGGATACCAAGATAACTGACCTTGGTTAGTTAGTGAGATTTCACTGTTCCATGATGTATATAACTTCAAAACATCAGCTTGTGCGCGATAAATACAAATGGCTATCGGTCCATTAAAAAAGGGAAAAAGAAAGCCCCGCAAATCCAAAGACTGAGCAAGTGCTGAGTTGTTTTTCATCTTCGTTATGAGTCGGCCTGGAAATCCATCTTTGGATCCATGCTGTCCAATCCCGAATTACTGAGAAAATTATTTTCTGTGCGAGAGACGCCAGGAGGACTGAGCTGGAAGTGAGTGTAAAGAAGACGACGGGGTCATGTTGGATGGCGACGCTTCAGACGGCTGCCTGAGACTCTCCGACTGGCAGGGTGGGAAGGCTGAAATGGTCCTAAACTAGCTTCTCTGTGTCCCAGTAAAGAAACTGAGGCACAGGGAGCCCCCAGGACCCCCCAGGCCAGGGCCTCGAACCAGGGCTTGGTAGCTCTGCGTCTGCTGACCCTGGGGCAGTGACTTCAGGAGGTGAGAAAGCCCGGGTGCTGCCCACACAGAGGCTGGCCTCCCGGGCCAGACGTCCCTGCCCTCCGAGGTCAGCTCATCCCAGCCACCCTCTCTCCCCGGCTGCCGGCCCCCCTTGCCCTCCGGTCACTTGCCAGCCTCGGGGCTGCCAGCCAAGCACATCCTTGCGTCCTCCGACACCCACTACGTCCTCGCCGCCTGCTGTGGGCCTTGGTGCCTCCATCCCCAGCCCCGCTCTCTCAAAGGTGTCAGACCCTGAGAGTCGCCCCCAAGAGCACCCCTCTCCAACCTGCCAAGCAGCCCAGGCGACCACCCGCGTGCTCCCACAGAGGCCTGCGCCCCACCCCAGGCCACGGCTGACCTGTGTGACTGCATACTCTCCTCGTCACGTGTGTGACTCTGGTCGGAGGCCCTTCTCCTCACTAGGTGTCAATTCCACGAGGGCGCAACCCCAGCCTATCTTGTTTCTGCGCCACTGGGGCCCGGCAAGGCCCAGGCCCAACAAATGCATGTTGAATCGGGCCCCTGAGTGGAGGGTGTGGATTAAATGACCCCCACAGAGTCCTTCTAGCCAAAAGGTCCGCCATCTCAGGGGTGTGTGTGTGTGGACAGAGAGAGGAAGGAAATCAATTTAAAAAGAGAGAGAGAGGGAAAGAGCGGCCCATGGAGCTTGAGATGCTGCATGTACGGTTCTTCATTTTTGCATTCCCGTTTTATATAATTCACACATCAAAAGATGCTCAATGTCATTACGCATTAGGAAAATGCAAATCAAAGCCACAATGAGATGGCACTTCACACCCACCAGGACGGCTATAATCAGAAGCCGGGAAAGGAGTGTCGATGTGGACGTGGACAATGAGGGTCCTCATGCAGAGCAGCAGGAATGCAGAGTGCTGCAGCTGTGATGGAGAATGCCTTGTTCTCCACAAGGTAAGCATGGAATTACCATAGGACCCAGCAACTCCACAACTAGGTGTTTACACAGAGGAATTGAAGACAGGCGTGGAAGCTAAAGCCATGCACAGATGTTTACAGCAGCAGCAATTAATAATGGCCAAAAGCATTACTAATTGCTTAGCACCTACCCACATGGCCATCAGAACATGCACAGACAGACAGAATACAGCACAGCCACGCAGCAGACCCGCGCTCAGCCACAGGCAGGCATGAGCTGTGGATGTTTGCTGTCTGCACTTGCATGAGCCTTGAAAACACCGGGCTGAATGAAGACACTAATAATAAAAAGCCACATATTGGATGATTCCATTTACACAAAATGTCCAGAACAGGGCAGTCCATGAGGACACAAAATAAATCAAGGGTTGCCAGGGGCTGGGCACTGAGAGGAATAGGGAGTGACTGTTTAGTGAGTAGGGGTGTCCTTTTGGGCCCATGAAAATGTTTCGGAACGAGAGGTGGTAGCTGTGCATAGTGGAAATGTACTAAATGCCCCTGAATTGTTCGCTTTAAAAATGGTTTTCTTTTTTGGAAGAGTTGGGGTCTTGCTATGCTGCTTAGACTGGTCTTGAACTCCTGGCCTCAAGCAATTCTCCCTCCTCAGTCTCCCAAAATGTGGGATGACAGGCATGATTCAGCACACCCAGTCAAAATGCTTATTAGTAATTAATTATTAACTGTCTATTATTATACTATAGAAATTTCACCTCAATAAATAGCAGGGAAAAATTATATTTCATTTGAAATTTATCCGGGCTAATAACTAACACTTTTTCTTACAACTTTTATTTTTGAATGAAGGGGTTTAATGAAATTGAGAGTGCCCAGCAGTAGACCAGCTCCCTAGAGTCCTTCAGAAGCCCACTGAGGGGAGCCAGCCCTTCTCCTGCAAACAGAATAGCAGCAATATCAGCAACCCCACAGCGTTGGCTCTGAGCCCATGTGGAAAAACCTGGACATGCACACAGCACAGAAACACAGCCTTGCACTCATGTCAGAAAAACTCCGTTTGCCAGCTTCTGCACCAGTGGCGGGGCAGCAGTCTTTATGGGGTGCAGGCTTTTCTAACTCACTCTCAAAGCATGAGACCTGTGGAATACCAAACCTCCCTCATGATAAACAGTGGTGCAATGATATTCTCCTTTGGTAAGAGACTAACTGGGTGGAGTTCCCTGGGTGAACTAGCTGCATTCTGCTGCTCTCCTGAGAACACAGGGTAGGGGCTTGCCAGGTTTGCTGCTTTGTTTAGCAGGAGGGAGTCACAGGTACATCCATCTCCATTCCAACTCACTTCCATCACCAGAGCCTGCCATGGGCCCAACCCCAGAGGGAAAAGCATTGCTCTTCAACTTTTCTATATAAAATGATTGGATTTCTTTCAACTCGAGGCACTGTATCTTTTAAAAAGAGACTTTGCACAAGTTATTGGCTGCACGTGCCAACCTATGCGTTTTGGGGCTGGGTTCTCGCTCGGACCATCTTTAGATGGATGCTGCCTGCACCTCCCCATTGTCCTGGGAGTTCAGTACATCTACTGCAGGGGCTCTGCCTCTTCTGTTCTACTGCCTGTGCGTCCTCGTGGTCCACAGGTGATAATTAGCCTCGGTACCAGGGCAATGAATAAAGTTGAAACTGCTAGAACAACCCTCAAGACACCCCTTGAGGTTGTAGCCAGGCAAATAGGGTCTCCTGAATACCCACACAATGATTGATTGGTGGTATCATTGGATGTTCACTGGAATATAATACTCGCCATCATGACTGTTACTGTTGCTTTACTCAATAGTTATGAAAAGAGGAAGAAAACAAAGCTTTATAAATTAAATCCATGATATCAATCCTTGAAGAAACACTATAGTAAATTATTTTATAATTGTTCTATAATTCACCCTGTAATTTATTGATCTATAATTATTTTTAAGAGAGGCAGACCTGTATCATTAGCATTGTAACATCAGTTAACATTTTCCTTAAAGCAAAAGGCGTAGCAGTATCCCCCAAATTAAGTAATAACGTGTAGCCATTACTGACAGTATTTTAAATGACAGTCTCTTGGGCAAGTCTAGGCATAATGGCTGGGCTAAGTGAAACAAGAAAAAGGAAGAGGAGGAGAGAGAAGGAGAGGAATACAGAGCGAGGAAAGAAGGAAGAGGGAGGGAAGGCGGAGGGTGGGGTGGGGACAGTTACCCTAAACACTATTACACCACTGAAGCATGTGATCAAACACTGAGCTCTTTCAATGTCGCGACGATGAGTGTGTGAGAGTGTGTGTGCCTGCATGTGTAAGTGTGTGTGTGCATATGTGTGCATGTGTGTGTGTATGTTTAGATGTCTAGGGGATGCGATTCTGAAAGTTGCCAGAGACAGAGAATTGCTCAAAAGGGAATCCCAAACCCAAGTAACAACCAACCAACTCTGTCCCAGGACCCACAAGGCTCTAAAGGGTGACGGGAATTGAGATGCACCTTACCCAGTTCACTCTCCGGCAAGTCATTCTTCCAAATAAGGGTGTCACAAGCTACTGCAGAATCTCTAGAAGAAAAGCTCCTCCAAGGCATGGAAACAGAACCCGCAGGGTGAGCTAGAGATGGTCTTAGTGGGTGGAGCCCCTTGGGCTAGCTCCCTGTCAGAGACACTAGGATTCCAAATGTCTGACTCTTACTTACTTGGGAGTTCCAAAACTTCCTGAAGTCGAGAATGAAATAATGGTAGCAGTTTTTCTTTTGGTTTGTTTGCGTGCTTGCTTGCTTGTTGTTAGAGGGAGTCTCACTCTGTTGCCCAGGCTAGAATGCAGTGGTGCAATCTCAGCTCACTACAACCTCCGCCTCCCGGGTTCAAGTGATTCTCTTGCCTCAGCCTCTTGAAGAGGTGAGATCACAGGTGCCCGCCACCACGCCTGGCTAATTTTTTGCATTTTTAGTAGAGACGGGGTTTCACTATGTTGGCCAGGCCAGTCTCCAACTCCTGACCCTGTGATCTGCCCACCTCGGCCTCCCAAAGTGCTGGGGTTACAGCTGTGAGCCACCGCGCCTGGCCGGTAACAGATTTTTAAAATAAAAATGGGTTCTGTGCAGCTAACTGGCCACTAATTTTTAAACTGTGCAGCGCACACCAAGCATCAGAACTTTTGGAGAGGTAACACATAACCTCGCGGATAGACTGCTCCACAACAGATACCAAAAGCAGGCTCAGAAATGAAACAGCGCGGGCCAGGGAAGAGAGTAAATTCAACCTCACTCATGAACAAATAAGGAGAAACGCCACGTTAGGCACCCACACGCTCCGTGGAAGCCCAGCCTTCGCCCTCCAGGACATGTCACAAGGAGGTGCTGCTGTCCCCGCGCTCAGAAGGTTTAGCCATGGCTCTTCCGCCCGTTTTAAACTCATGGCTGTGTTCCCAGGCTGTATCCCATCTTGAAGTGAAGGTATTCTGTAAGTTGCCTGCCCCACAGCGCTGGCGGCCGTGGGAGGAAACGTGAGTGTCCGTCCTTCTGTGATCAGGTGGGGACATCTGATGAACTGGGTGGGGAACAAGCAGCGTGCGCTGGATGTGACCAGAGACAGCTTTGGCTTTGTTTCCTACTGGCCCTTTTAAACCTGTTCTCTGGACATCCCCTCCCTCCCTGGATGAAAACCCAGGCGGGACCTATACATTTTCTAATCGGTCCCAGGAAATAAGAAGTTCTGGCCGGGCGTGGTGGCTTATGCCTGTTGGTGGCTCACGCCTGTAATCCCAGCACTTTGGGAAGCTGAGGCGGGCGGATCATGAGGTCAGGAGTTCCAGACCAGCCTGACTAACATGGTGAAACATCGTTTCTACTAAAAATGCAAAAAAATTAGCCAAGTATGGTGGCGTGTGCCTGTAGTCCCAGCTCCCCAGGAGTCTGAGGCAGGGGAATTGCTTGAACCCGGGAGGTAGAGGTTGCAGTGAGCCGAGACCACACCACTGCACTCCAGCCTGGAGGACACAGCAAGACTCTCTCTCAACAAAAAAGAAGTTCTTTGGCCATTTAAGTCAACAAATGCAGTCCAAAGTCAGCAATTTAAAGTGCCCAGTCCCATCCAGATACCAAAAACCCCACCCTGAGTAAATGTCGACCTTTGCCGCTCCACCAAGGTTGCTGCAGCCACCCCGGCTCCTGCTACAGCTCCACACTTCACGACGCCCCTCCTCCAGCCTTTAAATACAAAGGGCAGCTTAGGCACCTGATGCCATCAGCCACCACCAAGTATGTCTTTCTGGTTGGGCGTCAAGGGGCTGGGGGAGGCAGGAGGGATCCCAGGGCAGGGAGGTCTTGGGATGACACCATTGTGAGTCAGCTTTGCTCCTGCAGCCTGGCCAATGGCTGATGCTGCCCTTTCTCCAGTGGGCCAGGCCCATTGATGGAGTTGACACCTGCATCCCTGGAGGGTCTGTCCTCGGCAGTGGGCTGCAGCCCAGGTGAATTCACTCCTCTCCCAAACCTGCTCCCTCCCTAAGTCCCTCCAGAAATTTGAAGACCATGAACGGGTTCTTTGGAAAGAGTTAATAGGAAAACTTCTGAAGAAACAAACACAGAAAAGACAGAAGATACAACTAAGGAATGTTAGTCGTGAATAAAGAGACAGGATGCCAGATATAATTCTTACAATGATTTAATGCCAAAAATGGGAACAGGTGGACAAAGATAATTTTTTATAGTATCACTTAGGAGAACTCAAAAATAAAGAGAGTTCCTGAATAATCTTTTTCCTATTAAAGAAACCAAAGCCATAGTTAAGGGTTTTCCTGGAAAGAAAATACAAAGCAAGATAGTTTTTACAAGTGAGTCCTAACAAATTTTCAGGAAACAGATCATTGCAATCTCATGCAATCTTATTCTTCTAGGGAATAAAAAGAGGACTCTTATTGCATGAGGATAGTGTAAACTTCCTGTTGAATTGAGGCAAGGCTAACCTCATTCATGAATACACATGCCAAAATCCTAAATAAAATAGTAAACCAGCCCCAGCAGTGAATAAGAAAATATCTCATGCCATGGCCATGTTTGATTCATTTTAGAAATTCAGAGTGTTTTAATTTTTGAAAATCCATGAACTTCATTCACCATATCAACAGATTAAAGAAGAGTAGGCCGGGTGCGGTGGCTCACACCTATAATCCCAGCACTTTGGGAGGTCGAGGCTGGCAGACCACCTGAGGTCGGGAGTTCAAGATCAGCCTGGTCAACATGATAAAACCCTATCTTTACTAAAAATACAAAAATTAGCCCAGCATGGTAGCAGGCACCTGTAATACCAGCTACTTGGGAGGCTGAGGCAAGAGAATCACCTGAGCCTGGGAGGCGGAGGTTCCTGTGAACTGAGATTGTGCCACTACACTCCAGCCTCTCAAAAAAATAAAGAAAGAAATATGAGTATTACCTGGTCATCTCAATCATTAGAGAAAACACATTTGATCTCATCAAATATCATCCAAGCTAGGAATAGGACACATCTTCAATCTGGCAGCATGTGTATGAAATACATCCCATGAACAACATTCTTCATGAGAAAACCCCGGAAGGAACATTCCCTCCAAATCAGGCCCAGGCCAGTTTGGCCCAGTGGCTGCCATCGGCACTGCCCCGGACATCACAGGTAGCGCTGTAAGGAAGCTGGAATGCGTTAAAGTCACAGGCTTGGAAAGGAAGAAATAAAGCCAGGATCAGCTCCAAAGAGAGAGCTGGCCATAGAGAAAACCCAATCCACATGTTAAAAGACGTTAGTCTCGCTAGTAATCAGCTCCATGTAAACGGAGCACAGTGAGACCCACTCTATGTCCGCTCTACAAGCAAAAATTAAGAGTTCTGACAATACCAAAGTTTGGCAAGCATGTGGACCAGCCGGTCACAGAGAGGAACATGCACAGCATCTGTTAGAGACAAAATGCTTGTTCTTAGGTACTGCAAGGAAAAATTAGCATTTAGGAAAAAAGTTTTCTTAGCTAGCAAGGCAATTTTATTTCTTGCAGAAAGGGCACTACTTGTCAGCTATCTTGCTATGAGAGTGCATTGGACAAAGGAAAGGCAGGCATATTTATTCTTTAGACATTGGGTCTTTACTGCTGTGTCTGATCTTTATTGGTTGGAGCTGGACTTCACAATCTAATCTAAACTTGATTGGCTAACAACTTAAAACTTTTCTAAATAGGTAAAGGCAATGGAGAACAAAGGAAAGGAGGAAGTTGCTTGCAGAAGGACTTAGAAAAGTAATAACATTCTTAAATAAGGAAGGGGCGTAGGCTGCAAGCTGGGACATGCCTGTGAGCATGTCCAGCACAAATATCTTGGTTAAAGCACAAGGACATAGAAGATACTTATTGTTTTATATTCAACAGCTGCATAGGATCGGGCTTAACAAAGAGTTACTATCAAAAAGCAAGAAGGCTTTGGAGAAAGTTAGTCTTTAAAAGAGACTATTATTTCTAACATTGTTGTTATTATTTAACAAGAAGCGAAACTTTGAAGAGGAACTTTTTACCTTCTACAACCTCTTTGGAAAGCAACTTATTATAATGTTGTAATGGTGAGCATTTGCCTAGACACAACAATCTCACCTTGGGATACAAATCCCAGAGAAAGCCCCACGCCTACACCTGAAGAAGCATTCAGCATGTGAATAGCAGGAGAATCCGCAATAGTAAAAGAAACAGCTCTGGTGTTCTAAGTCGGGGAATAGACAAATTGTGACAGTCACACACAGGAAAGTTATGCAGCTGTGAATGGCTGGAAAGCGGCTCTATACAGTAAGAGCTAAATCTCACCATTCTCCAAATATTTCTAGAAGAGTGGGAGCTGGCAACAGCTGGGAGAAAATTGTCCAGCATAAGGGAGAGATGCCAAGAGCAGAGACTCAGGTCTAGGCCAGAGGCCACCAGAATGGAGGGGTGATTAGGGGTCACGTGAAGAGGGTGTGGGAAGTGCTGCGCTGAAGCTGGGCATTCATGGGTTAGGGGATGCCATTCTCTGAGAGGGGAGACAGTAGGGGCAGGAGAAGGGGGCATGATGTGGGATCTAGATAGGGTCGGGACAGACACACTGAGAAGGGAGAGGTGAGACCCACAGGGAATGAGGGGAGACCATGACGAGAGCAAGAAAGACTCACATGGCCAGGAGGCATACGTGCCAAGGCCCTGAGGCAGCAGGCAGATCACTGTGCTCAGAAACATCCAGAATCCCAGAAGCCTCGAAAACTGCAAGGTGCGGGCAGGAGGGGAAATGGGAACAGCCCGGGAACAGCGAGCACTCAGCAAACATTAGCGATTGTCTCCCCGTGTACCAGGTACACCAGCTTTGGAAGCGTGGAGACACTGTCCTTCAGTCATTCAAGAGTTACTTCGATAACACAATCATTTCTTATGTTGATGTCATCTTGCTTTTGGGTGGTTTGTTTGTTTGTTTGTTTGTTTGTTTTTGAGATGGAGTGTCACTCGGTCACCCAAGCTGGAGTGCAGTAGTGTGACCACTGCTCACTGCAACCTTCACCTCCAAAGTTCAAGTGATTCTCCTGCCTCAGCCTCCCAAGTAGCTGGGATTACAGGCCTGTGCCACCACACCCAGCTAATTTTTGTATTTTTAAGAGAGATGGGGTTTTATCATGTTGGCCAGGCTGGTCTCGAACTCCCGACCTCAGGTGATCCGTCGGCCTCAGCCTCCCAAAGTGCTGGGATTACAAGCATGAGCCACCATGCCTGGCCCTCATTTCTTAATTTATTTCTACATTACTGATTTTCTCCCTCAGGCTATTTAAGTTACTTGCAAATCAGTATTCTGTCTCATTGAAACTTATTCTTTCAAGCCTAAAATTTCCAATCTATCAAATTTCTTTTCTATACAAGGAGCGGTAACGATGAGATAGAATGGTATGTTGGCATAGTGATCCCAAAATTAGACTTTCATCTACAAAACAAACCCACAGAATTCATTAGCATGCTACACATGTTGACATTTTTCTCTGGGTCAAGCCCGTTTCGAAAAGAACCTTTATTACATAAAAATCACAGAATACCTGTCCCACAGCAAGAAAGAGATGGATCAGGTAATTGAAATCCACGGGCAATTCAGAAACCTCATTTCAGTTCAATTTCAAACCCTTCTGTCATCATTACTTTATATCCACTCTCAGGTAACAAAATTGGTTGATTTATGAAGTTGGACAAGTTCCTTGATCTCTCTAGGCCTCCATATCCTCAGTTGTCCAATGGAGAAGCTGAGAGACGGTCCCCCCAAGACCCCAATCGTCGCAGCACCCACACCTCTCCTCCCATCCCCACAGGTTGGAGTGCTGGTTAAGAGACCTCAGAACTCCATCATCAATAGATTGGCAACAAAACATTGAAACTTAGATCCAGAATTTACAAGTTTTCAGGCCATAAAACATCATGCCTGAGAGTAAGACAGTACAAGCCAAGAAAGTAGGATATTGTGACTTTATTCTGTGCAAAACATAGATAAAAGGAGAGAGAAGTTAGGTAGAGAGGGCTGTGAGTGTCAGGAGATACTCATCTAGGAGGTAAAGAACAGATAGAGGACAACAGGATCCGGGATATAGGATATACACCCATGTTTTCGAGGTGCAGCAAAAATGTTTAGAATGTCACTAACTTTTAACTCCTTCATTTACCAAAGACTGTCAACTCAATTTAGTGAGTGATACTTTATATAGTTACTTGCTATGAGTTTAATCACAGCAAAGTGTAAATAAGCCTTTCCCCAAATTCACATTACACCCAACTTTGCTGGAACACATCGTATCAATGAGGTAGGAAACAGGCGTAGACCAGTGGTTCGCAATCTTGGCTGCGGATAGGAATCACCCAGCCTCATCTGTGAGTTTTTCCAAGGCTGCTGCCAGAGCCACACCCTAGGGAGTCTGATTTAATTGCACTGGGGTGAAAGTGAGGCTTTGAAATTTAAAGAAAAATCCCAAATGATGCTCATGTGCAGCCAAACCTGAGAAACCCTGAATCATCAAAAGCCAGGAAGCTGACAAGGAAGGACTTAGAACAGGATGGCCCGCCCATGTCATCAAACAGGGAAGGAGAATGCGGTGCAGCCAGCTGAAAACATCCCTCCCATCCCACAGAAGTGCAGACGGAGAGGCCTCATTCCACAGAGCACCCAGTTCCAGTCCGGTAGCCAGATTACGATCTTGCCATTCTTCAAGCAGTTTTTCCCACTGCAAAGGATCCAAATGCCTTATATTATCAATCCATCCAAAATATATAGGTCCGATGGTCTGATCACTCTTAAATTTTCTTTTAATTGACTAAGATATGTGAAAACCATGCCTAACGCTGATAATTTTGCATCAATCAATCACTAAACTATGCTGCAGCAACCTCCCCGTACTCAGGCAGCGTGGAGTTCACTGGCTCCAACCCACAAACACGGGCAGTTGCTTCAGCTCCACGTGGGATTCAAGTCCCAGCTTTGATCATTATCAGCTTTGTGCCCCAAGACAAGTTCATAACCTGAGTGCTTTACACGAGGAGAAAACGGAGACCCTACTATCTGCTGCCCACAGCTGGCGCTGGGGACCTGGTAGGCATTACATCCACCTGTGCCACGTTTTGATGGGCTAGAGGGAGAGCCCAGACAACAGCAGGCGTAGAATGCAGAGGTGACAACACAGTGACACTGTCATTGTCTGATCAATTGGAACTGGCATTTGAAACTCAAGGTCTCTACTGTGCTTGAAGGAAGAAAAAGATCCATGAAATCAAAATGTCCCTTTATCCACAAAACTCATTCAGAAAGCCTGAAAGTGGGGCTCATGCCGTGGGCCAGCCACCCGCCCTTCCAGCCCCAGCTGTGTGCAGACCCACGCCCCACAGAGCACACTGCCCCACCCCATTCTCCCCTCCACCCTGCGTCACTGAGGTGAGTGTCTTTGCCTCGAACCCCGAGATACTGAGGGGGGAGAGGGAACGGGTGCTTTCACAAATATGCATTGATTTTGTAATCAGAGAAAAGTTATATTACATATTTTTAAAAGAAAAACCCAATGGTCTAGAGTATAGAGCATTGTGCTCGTGAAACAGTGATGGAAGTGCAGATGGGTCAAAATATTCTGATGGAAAATTTGAAATAGGAAATTTAAACTTTTTCTGTCCAGGTGCGGTGGCTCATGCCTGTAATCTCAGCATTTTGCGAGGCAGAGGCGGGTGGATCACGAGGCCAAGAGTTCGAGACCAGCCTGGCCAACATGGCAAAACCCCATCTCTACCGAAAATACAAAAATTAGCCAGACATGGTGGCCCTTGCCTGCAATCTCAGCTACTTGGGAGGCTGAGGCAAGACAATTGCTCAGACCCAGGAGGCAGAGTTTACAGTAAGTGGAGATCGCACCACTGTACACAGAGCAAGACTCTGTCTCGAAAAGGAAATTCAAACTTTTTCCAAATAAGCATGTTGGTTAGGCCTACCCTTTGACACTGCAGTTTCACATCTAAGAATCTGTTTTCAGGAGATAATTTGGGATGTATGCAAAGACTGAACCACAAGACTGCTTATCTCAGCATTCATGTTCATAGAAAAATAAAAACAACTTTGATAGTCAACAAGAGGGGATTGTTTGGAGAAATGATGTAGTCATGAGAAGAAATAAACACTGGGTATTAAAAATTACATCTGAATGGTCAAAAAGTGCTCTTAATTCTCTTCCTAAAATTTCTGGATCTCCCAAAAATTTTCCATAGGCATGTTTATCATCAAAATTAACTCCATAATGTTGTAGAAAAATAGTTATTAACATAGAAAGATGCTAATAATATATTATTAAGCAACATTTACAAAACAGAATTTATAGTCTGTAAATGCATGTCAGTATATGTGCACATGTACACATGTATATTTATATGTTATCGTAATAATTAGGTCAAAGAAGCCTAGGACTTAATTTATTACATCAGAATCTCCATGTATCTAGCTCTTCACAGTCGAGTTGTGGGCAGATTTTATTACCTTTTATTTGCTCATCTATATTTTCTACGAAGAGCACATGCTAGTCATACTTAAGTACTAATTATTTCAAATAATAAGAGTTGGTTTAAGTCAGTATTTAAGGACTATCCTCAAAATGACTGTCTTCTTGCAGAGCAAAAGCTAACAGATGATATGCACAGAGAAACGCACAGGTGGCCGTAATGGCAGGATGTGGCGCGTGGGAGGGGATGGGACGGGCGGGGGTGGTCCTGAGGAAGCGTGGGCTCCGTGGGGAGCAGGTGTCTTCCCGAGAGAACAGCGCCTGCGCAGAGGAGCACCGGCCGCCCCTGCCGCAGGGTCCGGGACTCCGCGCGCACCTGCAGGATCTTGCCCACCACGTGGCCTCAGCCTCCTGGCAAGGCCTTCCCGCTGCGGGCAGGCAAGCCCCTACACGCTGGCACACCACTCTCGGCTTCTCCACGACGTAGCCACCATGTTTCACCTTCATTACTGGGCTCGAGGCTCATGAGGGCGAGGGCTGCCTCAGTTTTGTTTGCAGCCACAGCCCTCCACCTACAAGGGTGTCTGGCACACAGTGGAGACTCAGCGCACATTCTCTGAATGAAAATGAATGACGTGCCTGTTAACTGTCTGCTAGGCAAATCAACAAGGCTGTCAGAAGAATAAAGCTGCACACAGTAACGGCTGGCAAAAGCTAACAGCTATGGCCTTTTCGGATTTAGTTTACACAGCTTTCACCAGGCACCAAAGACTTAGGTGAGTGGCTCCTTATCTACTTATACCTGGTTAACTGAAATCATGCATGGGCCATGAAAATACACAACCAGCCTCTCTCTCTCTCTCTCTCTCTCTCTCTCTCTCTCTCTCTCTCTCTCTCTCTCTCTCTCTCTCTCATGTAGTAGGGTGTCTACATAGGAAAAGACAGAAATCCTTCCCTGACTCTTAAGTAACTTCCCCATTATTTACTATCAGGCTTGAAATCTCAACATGAGTCATTTATTTAAACTTAAGGCCTATGCTAAAATCAAATGTATTTTCAGAGAGGTGATTAGCAATGTTACACCATAATCAACCTTCAAGATTTGTCACTAAAGGGTTCTCTTTCACATACAGGCTATCCAAATGGGATTTCATATGGCTTACAACAATATAGACATAATGACATCAAAATTAACCAACAATGAGGAAAAAAAGGAAGTCAGGAAATAAGGATCAACCACAGGGGTAAGGAAGGTCACTATGTCTGTCTACCTACATGGGTGGGTGGATAGATGGATGCATGGATGGATGGACAGATGGACAGATTAGATATATAGATAGACCCCAATATATGGATGGATGGATAGATAGGATAGATTAGATAGATAGAAGACAGAAAGAATGAATGGGTGCATGGATAAACAGATGGATAGATTAGATAGATAGGTAGATAGATAGATTACATGGATGGATAGATGATAGATGAATAGACAGATAAGATAGATGCATGGACAGATGCATGGATGGATGGTCAGATTAGATAGATGAATAGACCCCAATGGATGGATGCATTGACACATGGATGGACAGATGGACAGATTAGATAGATAGATAGATTACATGGATGGATAGACGATAGATAGATGGATAGATAGGATAAGATGGATGCATAGATGGATGGACAGATTAGATAGATAGATCACAATGGATGGATGCATCGACACATGGATGGATAGACAGATGGACAGATTAGATAGATAGATAGATTACATGGATGGATAGATGGATAGATAGGATAAGATGGATGCATAGATGGATGGACAGATTAGATAGACCACAATGGATGTATGCATGGACACATGGATGGACAGACGATGGATAGATAGATAGATAGATAGACAGACAGGCAGACATAGATACAAGTTGCTAACCTTTGCTCGGAATAAGCTTCCCAGCAGTCAAGCTAGAGTTACTTTGTCTGAATGTAGAGCTACTTTCCTGTGACCTGAGGAAATACACAGCTCATGTGAAGCTGGGGTTCTTCCTGGTCCTGAGCTATCGGAGGGACACTGAGCAGTGCAATTCTGAACAATACCGTCAATGGAAGTTTTATTAAAATGCAAATTTAAGTTACATATGGCTGTTTCTTTTATTGGCCTTCTGGGCATAATGTAAAAGCATAATTATGCAAAGTTACTTCTCCAGGGTCAGATTGATACGGTGCAGGTCATGGAGCCTTATCTATCTTGAAAAATGGAGATATCAATGGAGAATGATATAAATGATTAGCACTTCCCGTAAGTATCCTTTACACATCCTCTTTTCAGGCCAGCCTTTCGTAAGAGTTACAGGGAAGGCCCTTCAAAAGGAGAGTTTCAGCCATGTAGATGGCAAAGATGAGTTCCCTGGCACAGGAACCTGGCTCATGTCCTTGCCACAGTAGAGGGTGGCATCTTTCTGCAGGGAGGTGAGAAGCCCAGGAAGCCTCAGGCAGGCTCAGTGTTTGTGGCTTCAGAGTGACTTCTTGAAGCTAAAGTTCTCCACCAAAGAAACATGGCCTCATTTATGTGTGTTATGGGTGATCTCACCAAGTCCCCACCTAGAGAACTTTCGCGTGCCTCTTGTATTATATATGCCAGTTCATTGCATACAAAATGAACAGCTGAATAAGTACTTATTTGATAGAAGTATATTTATAATATTCATCTAAATGCCAAAAGAAAATCACCAGCAATGATGATTTGGGTTTGGACCTAATCACAATCCAGATGACATTATGGCCTGTAATTTGCTAAATCAAGGGCTCCCGGACACCAGTCGAGAAACACGAATGCAGGATTCGGATTGCCAGTGAGCCGGAAAAGCATCCAGCCCATCTGAACTGTGTAGAAATGTGGAAGTATGTGTTAGAAACTTGTAAAAAGTTAGGTCTCAGTGTTGGTTTACACCATTTGATAGAGAAATCTGATGAACTGGAAAATCACTTTTGCCCTCCTGATTCTCATGATGGCATTAGGATGAAATACCTAGAAAACCATTTAAAAGCTTAAATCAATATTAAGATCATTCGAATTGCCCAATTAATAATTTCTGTCTATCGAGTCAAAGGTTGATGGTAGACACATAAATTCTACCAAATGTCTTGAAAGATTCTTGACACACTTTTTCTATTATTAAGGCAATTGGTGTTTTGAAATTAGAGCTAGGAATTCGAAAGGAGCAGCAATCGAAGAGAGAAAGTGACCCAGGATATATTTTAAAGGACAGATGAGCTGGGCAGTCACCACAATTTGGGACCCTGGGTATGCTGGTGCCTCTTGGCAAGGGACATCCAACACGTGTCAGGTTAGCAGAGTGGTTCTCTCAAAACCGTCTCCTCTTCTGTGAGCTCCTCCCTAACCCCCATCGGAACCAGCCCTGGCTTGCTCTCCCCAGCACACCCTTAGCTCCTTCACAGCCCTGCTCACCTGCTCACTGTCCCCACTGCCACCCAGCCATTCACTTGCCTGGGCTTTGTGTCCCCAGCAGGACATGGGCTCCGTGAGAGCTAGGTGGGTGGGACTGCTCATCCCAGAAGCCCCCACCGCAGAGCATCTTCAGGGCAGACCCCCAGCAGTGTGTGAAGTGGATGCATGTGTGCAGATGGGGCGGGGGCTGTGGTATTGAGGAAGACATGGTGTGGTTAGATAGCAAATGCCCACTGCCTGGAAAATGCCATCCCCACCTGAGACACAGTTGCCTAAGGGGCCCAGAGGCGTGGTCCCCACAGAGCGTCCAGGGAAAGTCCACCAGGTTCCCTCAGTCCCTGACTCCAGCCTGGAGGTTACACCTGGCTCCAACAGAGATTCTTCCTGGGTGCCCAGAAACGGAATTGTGGTGAGCACACAGCACGGCCCCCGCCCCAGGGAGAACACAGAGAGAATATTCCCCTTCCCAGGGAGAACTGAAGATGGAAGCAAACACAGAAAAATACTGCACACTCTCACTCAGGTGTGGAATATAAAGAAAAAAGAACTCAGACACACACAGAGGATGAGGCAGCACGCGTGGGCCGGGACAGGAACGGGGAGCCGAGGTCGAAGGACAGGAAACAGCAGCCGTGCAGGCCGCCGAGCGCACGGGCCAGGGCACCGCAGGAGGCCACGGCTGGGACGGCTCTACTGCATCGGGGATTCTCCGTGAATAAGAGGGCTCTAGCTGCTCTCGTCACCAGAAAGCAACATGTGAGACGACAGGCGTGTGCCTCACTTCACTGTGGTGGCCGCTGCACCACCCCTGTGCATCTGCATATCTAAATACATCCCGGAACATCATCATCTTCAAACACAAAATCCAAGTTAGTTAGTTAGTCAGTCAGTCAGTTAGTTATTTTGAGACAGAGTTTCACTCTTGTTGCCCAGGTTGGAGGGCAATGGTGTAATCTCAGCTCACTGCAACCTCCGCCTCCCAGGTTCAAGAGATTCTCCTGCCTCGGCCTACCAAGTAGCTGGGATTACAGGCGTCCACCACCACGCCCAGCTAATTTTGTATTTTTAGTAAAGACAGGGTTTCTCCATATTGGTCAGGCAGGTCTCAAACTCCTGACCTCAGGTGATCTGCCTGCCTCAGCCTCCCAAAGTGCTGGGATTACAGGCGTCAGCCACCAGGCATGGCCAATCCATTATTTTTAAGAAAGACTGAGGCAATGAATGCCCCAAGTTCACACGATTGGGAACTTGGGGCATTCATCTCTGGGGTTACACATTTCATTAAAACGCTACTGAATGGTAGTTTTATGTTAAATGAAATTCTGGTGGGTATTTTTAATATTCCCAAGAGGGCTAGGACAAGGACTAGGACTGCAGCCGACAGCCTCTTTCTCCCGTTTTTTAGCTCATTCTCTCCATGCAGAGCCTCCACGCACAGGCTTTTTTCCCTGACCCTCATCCAGGGATTCCAGCGGCCGTTTCACCCCTCTCCGGCCCCTCTCCGTGGGGTCTGGGCTCTGAGCCGAGAACCCCTTCTGCCCACCCAGGGCCGGGCTGTGTGCGTCAGCCTGAAGCCTCATCCTGGAGAAGCGGCAGAAGAGGAGGTCCAGGTTACTGCAGAATCTGGGCCAATGTGGCTTCTTTACAGGGGCTGGTCAAGCCAGGCATCCACAGCTGTGGCTCGGTGACCACTCAGGGCGGCCTCCAGTCCACCCTGGACGGCATCACAGACAGTCCACAAGCAAGATGCCTTCCGGGTGTGTCTGTCAGACTCGTTCTTCAGCCCCAGGAGCGTGCTCTGCCCACGTGAGCAGGGCAGGCCAGAAACACAGGGGAGCTAAAGCCCACCAGGTAGCCTCGACCACAGCCCATAAGGGATGAGAGATGTGAATAAATACCCCCTCCTCAGGGGGTCCCTATAGGATTAGGCCTCAGTTGCCTGTAGCAGACCCCACCCAGAAGCACAGCCCCATCCACAGGTCAGCTTCGTGGGTGGCCACAGAGCCCAAGCCCAACTTCATCCTCTGCCATCAGAATCTCAACATTTTCCATCATTTTTACAAGGGATCCTGCGGGTTCCTTTGGCACTGGGCCCTGCAAACCATGCCACTGGCCCTACTTACGGGCTGCTCGTCAGGCTTACCAGGGTTCTCTCGGATAAACGATTGCACTCAGAGCCTCAGCCGAGGGGCTCCACTTGGGGAAACTCAAGTCAAGAGGCCAGAAACCCCTCCTGACCGTTCCTTATGTCCCCTGCCCCCCAGTGCCCCCATCTGCCTCCTCCAGATTGCCTTCGGCCCTGGAGACATCACGGCGTACTGTGGCTGTGTGAGCTCTACAGCCCAACGTCTGTCTTTTCATCACTGAGAGCCTGGCTTCAATGAATGGAGGTTTGTACGGACAATGGGGACTGCAGGAACACAAGAGGGTGGCCTTGACATTCCCTATTGTTCCAAGGTCCGTCCAGCTCAGGGCCTTGTACTCCCAACTCTTTCAGAATGTTCTTCTATACATAGCACTACATGATGCAGAGAAACCCAAGCTTGCACGCACACGGCTTCCACATCGGCAGGGCTGAGACTCTCATGTGGATTCCCGGCTTCCCGGTGATTGGCTGCAGATTCCCTCTAAGCCCAAAATCCCCACACGTGCGAAGGGCCTTTCCTTCCCTGCATCACATGCACTCCTTTGCAGGGCACAGCTCGGCTACAAAGGAAAACATGCCTTTCCCAGCCCCCCAAGCCTTAGTGAGGTACACGTGGCAAATGAAAACTGAACAGATCTAAGATGCACAATGTGATGTGTTGGTGTGTATATTCACATGTAGTGAAATGATTAATAAAAATTACAGTGAATTAAAAATTAATTTCCAAAATGCACATTGTGTGTCACTGGCTATAATTCGGACGTTATCACTGCCCACTTGATTCTGCTAAACTGTAGCACACTGTAATCTTACAGACATTCTATAGTGAGAAAAACTTCTATCAAACATCCAGTATTTGGCCATTGCCTGGGACAGTGTTCAATGATTACCCTTGAGCCCGAGGAGACTGTACAAAATCTTAACAGAAGGGCAACTGAAAACAAAAGGCTGAGACGGCTGAATGTTTTCTTTTCCTGGGAAAAATGCCTTATGTCAACTCCATATTCACTACATTACAGTTAATATTAATTTAATATTTTAAATCACTGATTCCATCAAATTTATCATGTATTTGATGATTACCTATTATAAGTTCAACTTGGGCTAAACATTTAAAAAAGCACAAGATACATTTATGATATATAGTTCCAGCCCTCAGATAGCTATAAATCTGCCTGGGAAGGCAATTTGTTTACACTTGAACATCCTGGTCACACTAAAATTACATCTATATGGACAATAACGTATACATAGAATACATTATTATATATATGGACAAAAAAGTATAAGGAGAATGATAGGTGCTTCCTGGACACACCAGGCACACTCTTACTTCAGAGGCTTTGCTCTCACTGTCCTTCTAGAATGTTCTTTCCTTAGGCTGCCTCCAAGGCTCCCTCACTCACTCAAGTGAGGGTCTCTGCTGGAGTTCCTGGACCAATGGGCCCCCCCAACCACACTGGATGGCAACCTTCAACCTGTTGGCCTGTCTCCCTGCCCTACACTCATTCTTCACAGCACTTGTCAATCCTAACTTTTATTATTTATAAGTTGTCTTTTTTATTATTTATAAGTTGTCTTTTTTATTAGTATTTTCTGTCTTCCTCCTTCCCGTGACAGCAGGGACTTGCTCTGTTTTGCTCATTTCTCCATTTCTAACAGCTGGAAGATGGCCAGCTCATCACAGACATTCAATAAATATTTCTTAAATCAGTGTCTAAGGAATGAATCACACAATGTGGTGTGGTATTGCCCGGTCGGATGTCACGTAAGTGAAGACATTCTTCAGGATGGATTACAACCACCATGCAGATTGCAAGCTCCCTGGGCAGCACGAGCCCCTCTGCCAGCATCACCATCAGCATTGCAAGGTGTGCCACCAAACGCCACCGCGACTTGCTCATGCACACGTGCATCTCAAATCAGTACTGGATTTATGTGTCTGCAAACAAGCAGCCAGCTAAACACCTTCTAAACCTGGAACACCAATACCTGGACAGGTGCTAATCTCAGATGTTCACGCAATAGAAGCAAAAAAGTCCCATCTCTATCTGAGGCATGTTTTCTAAAGATAGACTCATTTTTCAGCGAGAATTATAAAGAAGAAGAACAAAAACAATTACTCAGCAATCTAACATGCCTCAGGTTCATCAACCACGATGTGAACAGAAGTGCTCCTGCCGTGTTAGGGTTTGTTTCCCTGGTTGTGTCTGTGTTTTTGTTTGTTTCAGCCCAGCTCATTTGCTGGGCTGAAATTCAGATTGAGGCCGGAATACCTTGCGTGTGTGATCTTCACCTAACAAAATAAAACGCAGACACACACCCTCCCAAGACAATCCTCAAGTGGCAGCAGCATGTGATAGCCAGCGGCGGGCCAGGCCCAGGGCCCGCGGGAGGATGGGGGAATTGTGAACAGCATGGCAGGAGCAGGGGCTTTGAGATCAGAGCGGGACGAGGACCGGCCTCCCTCCCTTTCGTTCTCGCCAGCTGTTGGATGTCTCCGAGCCTAGCCTGTTGCTCTCAGAACATCTCAAACTCATCTTCTGCCCACCCAACTTGGCAGCTGGTAGCCACTGCCCTGTGTTTCATGATGTTACACAAGTGCTACCTCCACACCATCTTGTATCAGAGATGGCGACGTCTTATATTTCCTAGAGCAGGGGTGCCCAGCTCTCCACGGTACTATCCGTGCCTGTTAGGAACTGGGCCATGCAGTGGGAGGTGAGCAGTGGGCCAGTGAGAAAGATTCCTCTGTATTGACAGCCGCTCCCCATCACCCGCATTACCACCCGAGCTCCACCTCCCGTCAGATCAGCAAGGCCATTAGATTCCCATAGGCGCGGGAACCCAACTGTGAACTGCACGTGAGAGAGATCCTGTTACTCTTCACGCCTGATGATCTGTCAGTGCCTCCCATCAACCCCAGATGGGACCATCCAGTTGCAGGAAAACAAGCTCAGGGCTCCCACAGATTCTACATGATAGTGAGTGTTTAATTATTTCATTCTATAGTACAACGTAATCCTAATAGAAATAAAGTACACAACAAATGTAATGCACTGGAATCATCTCGAAACCATCCCCCTCCCAGTCCACAGAAAAACCGTCTTCCACAAAACTGGTCTCTGGTGCCACAAAGGTGGGGGACTGCTGTCCTAGAGGTTTTCAGTGCACAGTGTGACCAATGTTAGTGTCTCAGAGCCAGGTGGGCAGAGCCTGCAGCAGCCACGTTCTATAGACCGAGAATCGAAAGCAAACGGCAGGTGGCCCCAGCACCCACAAACACTGCCCACTGGCACCCAGGTGTCCTCACCGCACTCTTCGTGCACCTGAGCAGATTTCTCTTCGTGGTATGGCAGAATCTTTAGCTAAAGACTAACAAGTGAAAACTTTCGTCACTCTGGTTAAATATTAAAATAATCCTGCTACACCATGATGTTCATTTCAAAACAAAACAATGGAAAGTGTTTTAGATAGCATTCTCTTCATGGGGATGGAAGGAAGGCAGTAAAAGGAACGCCACGTCAATGGAACCCGCAAACCAGTCTAAGGAACAGGCCCAACGCAGATGTGCGGTGAAGCAAGCCTTGTGAGTGTTGGTTTCTGTCTGTCTCCCCCAGCCCCCGCCTTCGGTCCTGGAGAGCTGTACAGAGAGGCCACATCACACCCACCCGCTGGGAAATGGGCAAATGTTGCCTCCAACTTCCCTGTCATCCCAGAATGGAAGCCCTAAGCCGGGGAGAGCTGCCAGGTCAGAAGGACAACGTTCTCTCCACCGCTTTGATGTAAACCAAACTCTGGGTGCTGCCAAGGTGTGACTAATTCTTCCTTATTCCAGGCTTACCTCGTTGCATAATTTTTTTCATATAATTCTGCAAAGCTTTAAAACTGGGTTTAGGAAGTACAGGGCAGGAAAATGCACCCATGAAATGCTTTACATGATATAAACATCCCGATGCCCCATCCTCGCCCAGCTCCTCTGTAGAAAACAAGTTTTATTAACACGAGCCAAGTGCTCAGTTTCAAGAGGACTCTGAGCATTAAAGCAGATTGTTTTATGTCTCTGACACGAATACTCCGGGTGGATGAACTATCAAGGCCTGGGTTTAAGTGTGATTAATGCCTAGTACTTGGAAACCATCCAAACTTATTAAATCTGATGGAGTAAAACAGCATAACTTTCTCTTATTATTTCCAAGAGATGTGATTAGGCTGAACGTGGTAGTGAATGGGACTGCAGGAAGAAGCCACTGTGCGGGGGAGGGGGAGCTCCGTTTTATTTACAAAGAATTAGAACAGAGTGGAGCGTTTTAGCAAGTACGGGCGGGGTTCGATCCCCTCAACCCAAGAAGAGGGGTGAGGACTGAAAACAAAGTCAACACAACCTTCCTGTGTATTCCATGACTGTCCACACACTACCAAGAGTAAGAGTTGACTTACTGGAAGAAAAAGAAAGTATTTGATAAATGTTCCCTTTTGCCCACCCCAAAATGAATATAGCAATACACACGTGCACTTCACACACACACACACACACACACACACCTGTCATTTTATGTTCTGGTATGTAACAGAAGCATCTGAGATACATTCAACGCTCCCCTTCCCATGCAGAGAACAGAAGCTGTGCAGTCTTGCCGTCCAGTCTGTACACAGATCCAGGCAAGCGTGTCTGAAATTGATTACTGCTAGCCGTCGCAGTTCAGGGGCAGCGCACGCTTGTCTTCTAAGGTGTGGTGTGCTTCTCCAAGGCAAGTAGGTCCCAAGCACAATATCTCTACTTAGTACATTCCTTCAGTTCTGCTTTGCACAAAATAGCATTCCAAAGAAATGAACAAGAGAACTACATGCAGATGAATAAGCACCCAATGTCCAACAGACAGGAGTTTGCTGAGCATTTGCCAGAGACCAGGAGGGAGCTGGGTGCTGAGAGGCTGCGGCTGGGTAGGACGGCGTCACCTTCGGGCCATGCGCTCTACAGAAAGACACGGGGAACAGCAGCAGCAGTGCTCCAGGGGCCACATCCCTCAGCCCCGCACAGACTCAGCTACCCTAACACTGGACATCTAGACACTTGGACACCTGCACTTAGGACTCTTACTGAAGAAACAGAAACATAACAAAAGGCTCTGTAATCTTAAAGTCTGTCCATTGTGATCCCAAGACAAATGTAAGCCATGGAGAGGAGAGAGAAGGTGATGCTAGCCCCACACCAGTCTCTGCACTGATAGAAGAATAACAAACATACAAAAATCTGCCAAACAACAAAGCTTCAATTTATTATACATGCTCACCAATTTAACCCAAAAAAAAACGCTTAAAAGCCTGAGGGTGATCCCAGCCCCTTTAATACCCAGGGCCCGAGCACGCCGCAGATCAAGGCCCAGGCCCCAGCCTGCTTTGTCTGCGAAAGATGAAAGCCAGGTGAAAACAGGTGAAGGCTTTTTTGAATCATCACCTGCAATTAAGCAAAGGAAAACCAAAAGCAGCAGAGGTGAGTTGAACTCGCTTGAAAAAGACGCCCGCGGAGCAGGTGGATGCTTGCTGCGGATGGCGGCGGTGTCTGCTGACACTCCCAGATGACAAGCCCTCCCCGGCCAGCACCCTGCACGCACGGCAGATTGCCCAGTGGGAAGGGGGGGTGCACAGGGAAACACACGCAGGTGTACACCCAGACACACACCCAGATACAGATACACACTCACAGACCCACAGACACACAGAGACACTCACAAACACAGACATGCACAAACACTCCAACACACAGCCAGTCCCACACACACAGACCCACAGAGACACACACAGACCCACGGAGACACACACAGACACAGAATCACAAACACACCAACACACACCTAGTCACACATACACAGATACCGACACACACACAGACACAGAACCACACACACACAGATACAGATACACACACACCCTCACAGACTCACAGACATAGAGACACACTCACAAACACACAGACACAGAGACACACACAAACACACCAACACATACCCAGATACAGACACAGACACACAGAGACACACTCACAAACACAGACATGCACAAACACTCCAACACACAGCCAGTCCCACACACACAGATACACACACAGACACAGAATCACACACAAACACACCAACACACACCTAGTCACACATACACAGATACAGACACACAAACACACAGATACAGAACCACACACACACACCCTCACAGACCCACAGACATAGAGACACACTCACAAACACACAGACACAGAGACACACACACACACCGACACATACCCAAACACACACACAGAGACACAGAGACACACAAACACACAGACACAGAACCACACACAAACACATTGACATACACCCAGTCACACATACACAGATACAGATATACCCACACCATCACAGACCTACAGACACACAGAGACACAATCACAAATGCAGACACAGAGACATGCACAAACACATCAACACACACTCAGACACAAATACAGACAAACACATAGATACACAGATACACAGACACACTCACAGACACAGAGACACACACAGACACAGTGACACACACAAACACACCAACACACACCCAGACACACATAGATACACACACAAAAAAACCCCACAGATACAGAGACACATACACTCACAGACACACAGAGACACAGACACAGAAACATGCAGACACAGATACAGACACACTCAGACACACAGAAATGCACAAACACACACACAGATACACATACATTCACTGACACAGACACACAAACACACAGATACAGAGACATGTACAAATACACAGACACACACACAGATACAGACACACTCACAGACACATACATAGATACAGACACACATACACACAGATACACAAACACACACAGACACAGAGATATGTACAAACACACACCAGATACAGACATATTCACAGACACTGAGACAAAACACAGACACAGAGACACGTACAGATATACACCCAGACACACACACAGATACAGACACAGTCACACAGACACAAATACACACTCACAGACACACAGACACGTACACCCAGACACATATACACAGATACAGATATACAGACACACAGATATAGACACATTCATAGTCACACAGATACAGACACATAAACACACAGAGTCACACACACAGAGACACAGACACACAGATACAGACACAAATACACAGACACATAGACACAGAGACACACATACACACATAGATACAAACACACAAATACACACATGGATAGAGATGCACTCACAGACACACACACACACACAGAGACAAAAAGATATGCACAACCACACAGACACACATAGTGCACACACATAGATATGCACATAGACACATACATGGACACAGATAGGTACACGACACAGGAAAGCACACACACAAACACAGATACACCCACAGACAAATACACAGAGACACATAGATGTACAGAGACACAGACACATTCACTGACACACAGGTACACACAGACACAATGACATTCACAAACACACAGACACACACAAGAGACAAGTACACACACACAAGCATACTCACTGACACACAGACACAGAGATGCACACAAACACAGACACATACACAGAGACAAATAGGTCCACAAAGAAACACACACAGACACTCACTAACACGTACCAGGTGCACACATATAGACACATAAGTGCACACACAGATATGCACAGAGATAGGGGCACACATAGGCAAAGAGACATAGACACAGAGAGAGACACACACACAGGTACACACAGTCATGTAAACACACACAGACACAGGAAAACACACACACAGGCACAGATGCACACAGTCACATGCAGACACACAGACACAGAGACACACCCAGAGACAGACACACACGCACGCCCGCTGCACACCAGCTGTGTCTCACCCGTCATTCTTCCCATGCATTGTTCTGACTGCTGCCTCTGTTGCCATTCCTTTGGAAACACTGTCCCAAATTCAAGTTTGCATGAGACTGAACTATTAATATTTGCATCTAAATGTTTCCTGTTCTCCGCAACGGAGCCCAGAATTCTTATTAAGGTCTTTTCAAAAGGTAGAGGAGCATTGACCCAGAATTTTCAGCCTTGACTCACTCCGCAAGAACAGCATTCCCTGAACGGAGCTCCCTTGGCTGTGAGAGAGCACGGCGATTTTAATAAAAAGTCTAGCACCCTGTTACACCTCTGTGTTGTCATTTTCGACTTCCTGTAGAAAAGTTCCACTGTTGGAAACCGTCGGGTGTGTACATTTTGGACTACCTTTTCTGCGGCAAATGGCGTGACACTGCTCAGACCCATTCTGACTCTGGCCAGCTCCCTCTGCCAAAACATCCTACGGCTTTCTCAGATGTGGAGGAAACCTCAGAATGAGCAGCATACCTTCCTTACCCATTACATGTATTTAAAACATACATTTTTACCAATATAGGTATTGGCTATAAAAAGGAACTCACCTTCACTACTGCAGGCTTCCAGTTTGTGTCATGCCAGTGAGACATCCCAATGGCAGGTCTCAGATAAGCTCTGATTCCACACAGAAACCTCAAAGGCACCAACATGAACGCACGAGCAGGGGATAGGGCTGGCCTCCTGTGTGATACTAAACTCAAATTCTTCATCTTTTTCTACAGATCATTTGGAAGAAAATGGCCTTACTTCCTCGTACCGTACCTGTTTAGAAGCTTTGAAAATTCCGGGTACTGCTTTCCTATTTGGAAATCAATACCAAGGATCGATGTAAGCTTGCTCTCTGTCCTGTGGAAGCCAGCGGTGAAGATAACGCATTCGACAGCAGAGAAAATTGCCGATTTTTGGCCTCTGGGAAGTATCTTCTAAAAGGTAAAGTAGCAGGAACCCTCCAAAATATTACTTCAATCCCACAATCAATGACGACAACAGAGAATTCAGTGGAATTAGATACACTTTGGCCTCACGCTGGTCTCCAAAGCCGCTGCCCCAAATGTCAGAGTCAAACTCTCTCACCTTTCCTGTTTTTGTGACCCTCCACTCTCCCGTGGAACGTGCTTTGCTCTTCTGTTCTTTCTGGCCCGGTCTCATGTTCCCTCTTACCCTCCCTGTTATCAGTGTATCAAGGCTCAGGCCAACGTCCCATTCACCTGTCCCTCTGCCCCATAAAGAGTGACCCGGCCTGGGCATGGTGGCAGGCACCTGTAATCCCAGCTACTCGGGAGGCTGAGGCAGGAGAATCGCTTGAACCCGGGAAGCGGAGGCTGCAGGGAGCTGAGATCAGGCCACTGCACTCCAGCCTGGACGACAGCAAGACTCCTTCTCAAATAAAATAATAATAATAATAAAGAATGACCTGGCCTGAGTCAATCAAATTCGCTGAGTTAAATAAAACTGGATTTTCTGGCCCGATCTGTGTCTTCGGTTCAGAGCCTGCAGGTCTCCAGCCTTCCTAAGCCACAGTGATCAAAGAGTCTGAAGAAATGGTGTCTTCAATAACTTTGTTATTTATCAAGGAAAGGAATATGCAAATAGCACCACGTTGGATAAAATAATTTTTTTTTCTTAAAACAAGTAAAACCAACATATCCAAAATAATACAGTCTTCATTCTGAATCTTGTCCTTTTCTTCAGCCAAATGCCACCTTAGTCACCACAGGGTGTACAGCACAGCAGACAACCCCGAGTGACTCCTACGTTCTTAACTATAGCTTCAAAATATGGAAAAAAAGTACTGTTGTATGAAAAATTCAATTAAGTGGGTGTTCCAGGTACCTCAGGGAGGTGCCGGTTCTGCTCCCCGCAGAGAGGAAATAAACGCTTTGCTCTCAAGGAAAAGGAACTAGGAGAACTTGTCATCTCAAACTAAGTGTGAATGGAGGAGGCATCGGGTAACGGACACTGTTCTCCCTGAGGTGTGTGGGTCTCCTGGCTTGCCAGTAACAGGTAAGTCGCACATGAATGGGATTAAGCAAAACTTGTATTAGCTCGTGGGAAGAAAAATTACCTGCTTTAGAAAGCAAGGGATGCATTTGACCCAGCAATCCCACGACTGGGTATCCACCCAAAGAAGAGGAAACTTTTAGTACATTAATTCCCTTTCCATTGGATATACATTCAGCGGTGGAACTGCTGGATCATAGCATAACTCTATTTTTAGGTTTTTGAGAAACCTCCATACTATTTTTCAACAGTGGCAATACTAATCTTCATTTCTATTGTCAGCAACAAGTGTTCTGCTTTCTTCACATCCTTGTCAGCATTTTTTAATTCTCTTGTTGATTTAAAATATTTTAACTATCAAAAAAAGAGAGAGAAAAAGCAAGGGATGGATTTCCCCTTAGTGTGAGCTCAGGCAAAGACCGACCAGAGCAGCCTCTAGGGTCAGCATGGACCTGGGCCAAGTGCTCCGCCCTTCAGGTCCCTGTGACCCTGGGATTCTGAGTCCCGCGGGCCATCCACACAGCCGTCACTCTGGGGATGGGAGATGTCCAGGATTCTGAGTCCCGCGGGCCATCCACGCAGCCATCACTCTGGGGATGGGAGATGTCCGGGATTCTGAGTCCCACGGGCCATCCACGCAGCCATCATTCTGGGGATCGGAGATGTCCGGGACTCTGAGTTCCACGGGCCATCCACGCAGCCATCGCTCTGGGGATGGGAGATGTCCGGGTCTAATTTGCTTCTTCATATTTGATTAACTCTGTGACATCCAAGCAGCTGATTTCATTTGCCCTGTATCATTCAAGGTGATATTAACACTTTGTATCAGAGTAAAAGCCAAGTCCTTTCCTCAAAAATCAACACAGCTGCCAGTGCCATCTCTCTCTCATTGCTCCCTCTGTTTCGTGCCTTTTTGAAGCAATCATTTTTTTTCCTACAAGTGCATCTACTAATGCCAGCTTCAAACCCTGAGGAAAGCCAGCCCCTGGCTACGTTTCAATAGCACCAATCCTTCCATCTGTCCCTGAGCATGGGGACCATCGGGCAGGAGAAGCGTGAGACTCACCCTTGAGAACCTCATTGAACCGTCTCGGCCTCGGTGGCCCATCTGCAGCACAAGGTCACGTAACAGTGATGTCTATGCCTCCTTTCCACAGTAGCAATGTAGGGTTTCTACACCGGGGTTCGAATCCCAAGTCCTTACTCTCTCTCCAGTAATTCTCAACAGGGTCTAGATCAGAACGCAGAACTTCAGACCCTCTGAGCACACACAGGAGTAACTCATGCCTGAGCTGGAAGGAGAATGCCAGGAAAGGTGGGACCTGAGGTCTGAAGACCCCCGTCTCCTCCTCCCCACCTGCGCCCCTGTACTCATCCCAAACCAGGCTGCTCTGGTGGCATGAAGACGGCGCTGTGCTGATGGGTCCGCTGTTCCCGAAACTCTCATAACTAGTGTCCAGCAACAAGTGTCTGTGGGAAAGCCATTGGAGGCGAGGGTTCGGGTCTGTGGCTGTGAAAAACACACCTTTCCACATAAAACCAGCTGCTGCCTGCAGGCCTCCAACCCACACCCCAAGTCCATGAGAACCCCATTCTAGCCAGGGTTCCCAGAAACTCAAATGACCTGGGCATCTTGGATTTTACCCAGCAACCCTAATTCTTGCCAACCTGGCATCTGAGCTGGTTAAACCTGCTGCGCCTGCTCTTCCTCGTGTCACCCTTCCCAGGTCACCATTAGCCTCTCCGAAGCTCTGGAGAGGAAAGGGAGGAGAACAAACATTTGTGGCCACGCTGCAGGCAACGTGACCAGCACTCCGCTCTTTGAGGAAGAAAGGCTAGCTGGGGAGAGGTCACACATCCGGACCCCCCCACAGCTTGGTTCTAGGCCACTCCTTCCAAACACACCACCCAGCAGCTCCTGAGTCCAGCTCCGTGCCAGGCACTGAGGGTGTCTGAGCAATGAACAGGCCAGGTGGGGCTGTGGGGCTCCTGCCTCCATGAGGGGCACCCAGCGATAAGAAACACCCCTTGCCTTCCGCTGGCCTCATCCCCATTGACTCAGTTTATAGTAACCTGGGCCCTGGGTCCCCCATGTTCGGTTTTTCAATGAAGCTGTAGTGTTCTCACGGGGAAATGCTTCTCTCAGGGAGCTTCAGGTAGCGCCTACAGGAAGCCAGCTGAGGCCTGCCTTGCCCCAGGTGAGCAAGGGTCAGACCCCCCCGCCCTCGCCCACTAACCGCCCAGTAGCTGTGCCCAGGGGATGGGGCCTCTGGAGGCCTGGTCTCTAAGCGCAACCAGGGTGGATGTGTGCGTGTCTGCATTTACAAACTCATTACAAGATCAAGAGAAGCAGGCTGCTCACCTTTACCAGCCCATGCACACTGGGTCTGAATTTGCCTTCCGTTCATCAGGCTATGGAAAATATACTGTTCCCCATGGCTGGACACCAGGAATGTCCTCCTCTCTCCTGCTCACGTGGTCTCCTGGCAGGCCTCCCACACCCTGGAACAGGCCTGAGAAGGAGGCCACAAACTGCATGTCACATGCCACGCGGGCACAGGCCTGCAGTGCTCTGCGGAAGCCGGCACCCACCATGCAGTCACTCTCCCCCTGGGCCTGGCTGTGACTGTGGGGTCTGCAGGGCTGGCCTCACCCCTTCCTTGTGCTCTGGGTGTTTGTCACGCATTCCAGAGTGAGGAGGCCAGGACAGCCTGGGGCTCTGCTGGGGCCGGGAAGTTCTCCCTCGGCGGGTGCGCATTTTCCTCCTCAAGTCACTCTCTCTGGCACCTCGGTGATCATTCGCCACCCACAACACACACGCTGTCTTTTCAAAGCGTTCATCCAGATCCAGACCCTTCAGTCTCAGCGCGTGTCCATCATTCACTTCTGATTTCCAACATCCAGGATGCCCAGCCCACTCGCCAGGCTGGTCTTGGCCTCTTCTCCCCAAAACCACCTCATAATGGACACAGGCAGGGCCCTTTGCAGGAAAGACGTGAGCCTTCGTCTTTGCCCACTCAACGAGCACCCATGGCGTCCTGCAGCTCACGTTGTAGCAGTCCAGAAATGAGCGGACATCACTCCTGAGCTGGGGACGTCATGCCATCAGAAGCACAGAGGGGTTCAGGGCCTCTGCTGCTGGTGCCCGGCCGCAGAGAGGAGGTCCCTGGGGAGTCCTGGGGCACAAAGAATGCAACCTGTGTTTCAAGGGCAGGGCAGCCTCATCAGGGAGGGGCACTGGCTCCAGAAGCTGAAGGAGAGACTTGAACGCACAATGAAGGGCAGGGGGCTTTGCAGGTGGGAAAGGCAGCCCCCAGGCAGGCGGGCCATGCTGACCACCAGGCAGCTGCCCTTCCCTCAGCACTTCAGCAGGGAAGACGCAAAAGCAATTTCAAGGTGATGGACACGTGCTTTTTAAAAATAAAATGTGGCACATATACACCATGGAATACTATGCAGCTGTGAAAAAGGATGAGTTCATGTCCTTTGCAGGAACATGGATGAAGCGGAAACCGTCATTCTCAGCAAAGTAACACAAGAACAGCAAACCAAACACCGCATGTTCTCACTCATAAGTGGGAGTTGAACAATGAGAACACATGGACACAGGAAGGGCAGCAACACAGACCGGGGCCTGTTGGCAGTTGGCGGGGCTCAGGGGAGGGACAGCATTAGGAGAATTACTAATATAGAAGACGGGGTGACGGATGCAGCCAACCACATGGCACATGTGTACCTATGTAACAAACCTGCACGTTCTGCACATGTACCCTGAAAGTACAATAAAAAAAGAAGATTAAAATGTAACATTGAAGACAGTAAAAACAAGCTTATTCAGAATGGTTTTAGATGTAAAGAAAAGTTGCAAAGACAGTGCCCTCTCTTGGCTTCCCCCGGACTTCACGTCTTCCATGGCCAGGATCCGTCTGCTATAAGCAGGGGCCCAGCGCTGCTCCATTGCTGGCAGAACTCAGACTGTCCAGGCACCACTGGTCCTTCCACCAATGTCCTTCTCTGGTCCTGCTGTCATGACGCTGACGTGTCTCTTTAGCCGCCCCTGGTCTGGGACAGTTCCTCAGTCCTTCCTGGGTTTTCATGTCCTCCTCCATTTTGAGAAATACTGACTGTCCCGCAATGAAGGTTTGTCTGGTCTTATTCTCACTGTCAGACCAGCTTAGGCAGTCTTCCCCGAAGAAGGGGGACACTCGCCCCAAAATGCATAACCCAGTCTGACTGTACGAGAGAGTCCAGACAGGGCCCATGGAGAGACGCTCAGTGTTTCTTCTCGTCCCACCTCGGGATGGGGTACACAGGAGTCTTGCTGAGAAAGTGGTCTTTCAGCAAAGCCCTGAGCAGGGTAAAGCGAGACAGGCGGACGGCTGAGAGGGAAGAGCCCTGAGGCTGCAGACGGCAAGTGCAGATGTCCTGTGGCAGCGATGGGGCAGTCGGAGCTGCAGCAGCCGGGTCGGGGCAGACGGAGGCAGTGCCCTGGGCAAGGAGGAACGCAGCAAGCACGATGAAAGAAACGCCACAGGCCACATCGCAGAGTCTTGCAAGAAATAAGGATTTCTTCTTTGAAGTTTTTGGTGCAAATGAGTGACATAATCAGAACAATGCTTAGCACGCATCAGAGGCAGCCACCACTGCCGCCCCACCCTTCTGGAGTCAGCGAATCTGCAGGAATCCCCTGCTTGATCCTGGGGTAGGGACCAACAGATTCTGTGACTTCACCTTCTAGCACAGCAACTTAAAGGATCACCAGGTGCAAAGGACCCTCCCCCAACCAGGTTGAGCTGAGTCCATAAGAGTAGTTCTCTTAGAAATTTGGCCAGGCACAGTGGATCACACCTGCAGTCCTGGCACTTTGGGAGGCTGACATGGGCAGATCACTTGAGGTCAGGAGTTCAAGACCAGCCTGGCCAACATGGGGAAATCCAATCTCTATTAAAAATACAATAATTAGCCAGGAGTGGTGGTGCCCACCTGTAATCTCAGCTACTGAGGAGGCTGAGGCACGAGAATCTCTTGAACCCAGAAGGCGGAAGTTGCAGTGAGCCAAGATCTCACCACTGCACTCCAGCCTGGGCAGCAGAGTGAATCTCCGTCTCAAAAAAAAGAAAAGAAAAAGAAACTTGAGCCAATGGATACAGAAGGAATCAAGCAGTGAGAGGTGGGCACCAGACCTAGGAGAGCTTAAAGACTGGGGCCAGGCTGGCCATGTTAGGTCATTCCTCAGCATAGGAAGCTGGTCTACCAGATGAGAGAAGTGCAACTAAGATGTCGCAACGGCGGCCGTTGTTTTAATTCCTGTTTGCGCCATCCCCACTTTCAGCTTCCCGGGGACCCAACTGTCCTTCATTCCCTGTCTTTGACTTTCATAAGTTCTTCTGCTCTTAAAATAAACCCCCTTCCCCATCTTAACTAGTCTGAAGGGGTTTCTGGGTTTTTGCAATTAAAGGGACTCTTAACTATAACATTGACTATATATGGTCACTCTGACTATAACAGAAAGAGTGAGCCAGGGACCGTACATGATTCAGAGTAGAGGGGAAAACACAGAACACAGGTGGCCCAGCTTGGCAAGACCTTTGCAGTGACGCACAGAGGCACTTCCTGCCTGCCATGTCCCCTCTCCATGCCTGCATCACTCGAGTCACCAATGATGTGATATTGCCCCATGGGACCAAAAAGTGTGAAACAAACTCATCCCCATTACAGTGTCAAGAGTGTAATCCATCATTTCAAGGAAGCATTGACTTTCTGAAAATGAATCCAGGAAACAGAATGTCTTGACTCTTTGTAAGGTATTCCTCAGGGTAGAATTCCAGGCACCAAAGCATCTGGGCATGGAACATGATTTGGAGCAGGTGAGCCTTCTGAGTGCCATCACGCAAATCCCCCCATTTGCAGGACTCTGTGGCCAGTTTCAGGTAAGCTCTGTTGGACTGCACCCCAATATCATTATAATGCCCTTCATTAGAGGCAGGAATTCAGCAAAAGAAGAAGCCATGTTGAATATCATCTGTAGTAATCTGTTTTCATGTTGCTAATAAAGACATACCTGAGACTGGGTAATTTATAAAGAAAAAAGAGGTTTAGTGGACTCACAATTCCACATGGCCTGGCAGGCCTCACAATCATGGCGGAAGGTGAAGGAGGAGCAAAGGCACTTCTTACATGGCAGCGGGCAAGAGAGACATGAAAGCCAAGTGACGAGGGAAACCCTTATAAAACCGTCAGAGCTCAGGATAACTCACTCGCTATCACGAGAGCAGCATGGCAGAAACCACTCCCATGATTCAATTACCTCTACCTGCTCCTGCTCTTTACACACAGGGATTATTACAATTCAAGATGAGATTTGGGTGAGACACAGAGCCAAACACTCTCATTGCCATAAGGATTTTAACTAAATCTCAAGCTTTGATCACAAATGCAAAAAAAAAAAAAAAAAAAAGTCTTGTTATGCAACAATCTCACCAATCTATTATGAAGCAGCCTTTCCTTTGCACATACACCAGAGAACAACTAATAAAAGATCTAGAAACCTGTTGAAATATATATTCCCAACCAGACAATGAGAATCATTATAAAGTATGTATCTGTGCTGGTCTTTAGCTTTATCAAATCCAATTTATCTGGGGGAAATGAAAAAACTGCTGGGCTGAGATAAGAAATTACTTAAAATCCAGGTCCCACAATTTCCAGTCAAATACTCCTCACTCCCCACACTCACTCATGAGCTTACACACACATACCTGATGGCAAATTCACATGTCCTCACCAATGTCAACTACATAATAGGTCGTTTTTCTACTTCCTTAAGATGACATAAACATTTACCGATCCAAATCAAATATTCCAATTGGCCATTCACATTCTCCATTTTTCCACTGTCTCCTCAATTACATCCATAGTCTTAGAAAGAAAAATATTATTTCTTCCTTCTTGAGAAGGAAAAATGAGCATTCATTGGAAGGAAGAGTGTCCACTGCCCATTTGTTCAGGCAGTGATGGTGCCAGCTCCCTCAACGAAAGAGGCAAGGTGTGCATCCTGGGCAACATTTGGAAGGTACTCTCCTCAGCTTGTCACCATCTAAGCCAGAGCCAAGGCTACTGTGTCCCAGATGTAGTATCCGGATGGAGTGAGCACAACTTCAAGACTGTGTCCCACACATCGCTTTCTATATTCTTTGTCTTTAACCTCTCCATTGAACTTCCCTCTCTGCCTACCAGGTTGCACAGGTCACTTTCATCTTCAATAACACATCAGCTGCCCTGTCTTCCCTTCCAGCTATCGTTATCACCCTCTCGTATTTGTCTTTTTCCAACAACCCAGTTTCGAGTTTCGTGAGTTCCAGCAACTTGCCCGTGTTCATTTGCACCATGCTGTCTGCTTCTCCCGCTCTGTTCTCACTGCCTGCACCTCACCACCTTCTCCAGCATGCCTCGACTGCTCCTGTGTGGCACCATCCTCCGCCTCTCACCATGGCTCACCCATTTCATGCATTCACCCAGTTCCTCACCCTGACGCACCATCCAGGCAACTTCTAAAGCAACCTAGTTCCACTGTGGTGGTCTGAGAATATTAGACATTTTCCCTCCACAGAAAACATGTACTAAATGGAAAACAATATTTAAAACACCCATTTTGGGGTACTGGAAAACAACCAAAGGCAGGTAAGAACTTGAGAACTGTTCACTTACAGAAAGCCAGCCTGCTCCAGGTAAGGCCGGTGAGCCTGCAGCCCTCCTTCCTGGGGTACTCCTACAGCATCTCGCCCCAGATCAGGTGGGGAGGGTGTGCAGCTTTATGGTCAGAAGCCACAGAGTCTGTAGCTTCTCACCATACACTTCTGGCTGTCTAGTTCAGAAGCCTTGGACTTGGTTCAGGGCAGGTGGCAAAGCAGCTGGAGCTGTAAGGAGGAGGTTGTGGAGAGAAACAAGCCATGAAGGAGCTGAGATGTGCTCCTCACATGTCATTACTGCCAAACTACCCGTGGGAGATGCTGAAAAGGGCTGTCAAAATTACACCCATGGGACACTTGTGAAGTTGTTGTGCCTTTGAATACATCCTACAGTCCACATACAGCCCACATGGCAGAGCAGAAGCCTTCCTGGTTTGAATGGAAGAGCATGACCTCTACTCAAATCACTAGCTGACTGCTAACCTATGTAGGCACCAGGAGACCGCTAAGGAGCCAGGCCAAAAAGGAAACAAAAAGAAAAACAAAGCAGAGATATTAATGGCTGCACACACGGTGGAGACACTTTGCATTTTGAGTCCAGGAAAGCTAATTATCTGTACCCTCAGAGGAACAAACCAGGTTTCACAGCCATTTCAGTGTAATACTTAAAATGTCCAGTTTTCAAACACAAATTATAAGACATGCAATAAGAAAATAAAAGTATAAACCATACTCAGGGAAGAAAAACAAAGACCAATCAATATAAAGTGAGTCCAAGAAGGGCCAGAAGTTGAACTAAGGAGGAAAAGATGTTTGTAAAAAGCTATTATAAATATGCTCAAAGATTCAAAAGAAAATACATCCAAATTATTGCAGTAAAATGTGCTAAACATGAGTGAATAGATAGAAAACAGAACAAAATATTGGAAACTATATAATAAAACCAAACAGAAATTCTAGAGCTGAAAAGAAAAACAACTGAAATAAATATTTCACTAGATGGGCTCAGCAGTTGCCATGAGGTAGCAGAAGAAAAAAAAAATCAATGAACTTAAAGAAAGATCAGTGGAAAATATTCAATCCAAAGAACAGAGAGAAGAAAGACAAAGAAAAATGAATAGAGCCTCAGAGCCTGTGGATCAATGTTAGACATACCAACATACATGTAATTGGAGCCCCAGAAGTAGAGGAGAGAAGGGAAAAATTATTTGAAGAAATAGTGTACAAAAACTTCCCAGATTTCTTGAAGAACACTAACTTACAGATCCAAGAAACTCACCAATCCCAAGTAGGATGAACAATAAGAAAGCCACAACTGGACACATTATAGTCAAACTGCTCAAAGCCAAATATAAAGAGAAAATCTCAAAAGCAGCAAGAGAAAAATGACATATCACATATAGAGAAACAAAGATACAATTTAAAGTTAATTTCTCACCAGACACAATGGTGGCCAGAAGACATGACATATGCAAGGGCAAAAATAATAAAACTATCAACCAATAATTCTATATTCAGTTAAACTATCATTCAAACATGGTAATGAAATTAAAACTTTTCTAGACATAAAAAAACAGATAGAAGCCAGTTGTGGTAGCTCATGCCTGTAATCCCTCCCAACACCTTGGAAGGCTGATGCAAGAAAATCACTTGAGGTTAGGAGTTCGAGACCAGCCTGGCCAACATGGCAAACGCCATCTCTACTAAAAACTATAAAAATTAGCCAGGCATAGTGGCACACGCCTGTAATCCCAGCTACTCAGGAGGCTGAGGCAGGAGAATTGCCTGAACCCAAGAGGCAGAGGTTGCAGTGATCTGAGATCATACCACTATACTCCAGCCTGGCTGACAGAGCAAGACCCCATAAAAAAATAAATAAATAAACAAAACAAAAAAAAGACAGAGTTTGTTGCTATTAGAACTTCACTACAAGCAATGGTAAAAGAATTTCTGTGGGCTGAAGGAAAATGACACCAGAGAGTAACTCAGATCCACAGGAAAAAATAAAACATACCAGAAATAGTAAATACGAATTATAATCTGCATAAATATACAAGAATATATACTTTCTTTTTACCTCTTAATTTCTTTCAAAGAGTGTTTAAAGCAAAACAATATACTCCGTGTTGCTGGATTTTAACATATAGAAATGTGTGTGTGCATGTGTGTGCATATACATATATGTATATACATATGTATAATATATATATTTTAATTCTAATTGTATACATATAGATTTTATACATGTATACATCATGCATGAATATGTTATACATACATATTTATATGTAGTGTGTGTGTGTATGTGTGTGAGTGTGTACTAAAAATAGCACAAAGAAAGGGAGGAGAAAATGAAGCTATACCCGTGCAAAGTGCCTATATTTTACCAGACGAAAGCCAGTATCAACTTGAAGTAGATTTTGATAAGTTTAAAATACTTATATAATCCCCAGAGCAACTACAAAATAATTTTTAAAGCACACAAAGAAATATAGCTAATAAATCAATAGAGATATAAAAATGTTCTACTTAAATATTTAACTTTAAGAAGGAAGAACAGGAGAGCAAAATGGCAGACATGAATCTAAGCATATCAATAATTATATTAACTACAAATTTACTAGCCACTCCAGTCAAAAGGCAGAGATTGTGAGACTAGATCTAACTATATGCTGTCTACATAAGACATATTTTAAATCAAAGATAGAAAAACAGTAAAAGTGAAAAGAAATGCGAACTGTACATATGAGAGAAGTAGATTGGCTATATTAATATCACACAAATAGTTTTAAGCTAAAGCATATTACTCAAGACAAAGAGGTACATTTCATAATGATAAAATGACCAATGTAGAAGAAATATAAAATAATTTAGGCATATATGCACCTAACAATAGAGCTCCAAATACAGGAAGCAAAAGTGACAGAATTGAAAAAAAATAGACAAATAGTTATAGCTAGATATTTCACCACTCCTCCCTCCATACGTCATAGATCAAGTAGATAGAACACCAGCAAGAACATAGAAGATTTGAGCAACCCTGTCAAACAACTGACATCTGGAAAGCACTCCACCCAACAACAGCAAAACACATTTTTTTCAGATACCCAGGGAACGTTCTCCAGGATAGACTGTATCCGTATCCTGGGATAAAGCCAGTCTCTATACACTCAAAGAGACTGAAATCACCAAGAGTATGTTCTCTGACCACAGCAGGATAAAATTTTAAATTAAAACAGAAAAAATATTCTGGTAAATCCCCAAATATGTGAAAACTATACACACAATGCTTATACATAATCAAAAGGTCGAAGGAGACATCATAAGGAAAATGCATCTTGAACAAAATGAAAATGAGACACAACATACCAAAATTAGTAAGACATAGCTAATGTAGTATGCTTATTGCTAACAACCTACATTAGAAAATAGGAAAGTCTATAGTCAATGATATTAAGTGCCATTTTAAGAAGCTAGGAAATAGTCAAATTAAATCCAAAGTAAGAAAGAAAGAGTTCATTAAGATAGTGTAGAAATCAATGAAATGGACAACAGGCAAGCAATAGTTAAAAATCAATGAAGCCAAGAAATGTTTCTTAGAAAGATCAATAAAATTTACAAACCTTTAGCTAAGTTGATGAAATAATATACATACATTATCACTGGATGTAGAAAATGGAAACAGTTTTAGCAATTTCTTATTAAGTTAAACATACACTTACCAATGAGCCCATCAATCCCACTTCTAGGCATCTACCCAAGAAAAATGAAGAAATACATCCACATTAAAACTTCTATGCAAATGTTCCTAATAGCATTATTCATAATAGCCAAAAACTGGAAAGAACCCAAATGTCCATCAACTGGTGAGTAAACAAAATGTAGTATAACTATGCAATGAAATATTACTCAGCAATAAAAACAAGTAAACTCTTAACACATGCAGCAGCGTGGATGACTCTATCATGTCATGCCCCAGAAGGAAGCCAGACACAGGAGACTCCATACCGTATGATTCTCTTTACATGAAATTCCAGGACAGGTGATGCTATTGAGAGAAAAAGCAGGTCAGTGATTGCCAGAGGCTCCAGTAGGCGCAGGAATTGCCTGCCAAGGGACAGGAGGGAAAGCGGGGGCTGATGGAAGTATTCTGAAATGGCATTTTGGGGGTAGTTACAGGACTTGACATTTATTAGAACTCAATGAATAGTATACTCTAATGGAGTGAGGTGCATTTTAGGTAAATTATACATCAATAAAGCTACGGGGTGTGTGTGTGTGTGTGTGTGTGTGTGTGAGTGTGTGTGTGTGTGTGTGCACGTACGCCCACACACATGTGTGGGAAAACCCCACATTGGCCTGCGTGTGTGTGTGGGAAAACCCCACATTGGCCTGCGTGTGTGTGTGGGAAAACCCCACATTGTTTACTTAGTAAAGGACACTCGTGCTGGGAACCCGGGGCATCTGCATCCTGGCCTTGTGTGGTCCTGTCTCAGTCACCTGTTTACCCATTTTTATCTTCCACAGACCCATTCACTTGGTCACCACAGACATCTTACACTTTTCAACTCCAAATGATTTGCCTTTCTGATCCAGTGACTTCAAATCCTATTCCCCCATCTCTACCCATCTGCATCCCAGGACGCTGTCAACACCATCCCGTTCCGTGTCCTGTGTTCCACGTCCTGCCTTCCCACACCTCCCACCGCGTGGAGCAGCGTTTCCCGTCTTTGAACATCAACGACAACCTGCACTTGCTGTGTCCTCCTCACTGCACACCACGTGCCGTGGCTATTTATGCCAATGTGCTGGATTTCCCTCACAGAGGGGTTGCTGAAGTAATGATTGTCATATTCCACATAACATTGTCACAAGAGTTTGCAGACAGAAGACTCTTGATGAATGTTTGCGAACAAACGTTCCAGTCTACCAGCTGCGTTCCCCGCTCACCCACCCACCACGTGGACCTGGTTACAGCTGATCCCGAAGGGGCCACAATTCCAGGGCACCCCTCAGCACCGTGCCGACCATCATGACCGCTGTGCTCACCCCAAGGCATCCCGCCATCGCCAGTGCCCGTCCCCCACCTCGGTCTCTGGCTCCTCCGTCCCCACTGCCCATGCTGTGGACATTTCCAAGGCTCAGCCTTCAGCCTGTCTCCCCGTCAATTTTTGATCTAAGAACTTGTCCACTCCTGCGGTTTCTACACTTCCCTGCGGATGGCTTTCAAAGCTCGCCTCTGGACTTGAGCAACCATTGGCCCCCAGCCTGTATCTCCATCCTCTTCCTGAGCACTCCGCCTGCCACGCCATGCTCGGAATGACCAAAGCCACACGGTGTCTTCCCTGCCTGACCAGCCTCGTAACCACCTTCACTCTTTCCACGTGCCGTGCCGTCCTGCCTTTACTCAATCCCATGAACTCTTATCGTTGTGCAGTTATCTTCCCCCACTTATGTGACAGGAAATCCCTCCAGGGCAGAGGCCAAATCTTGTTTTCATAGTTATCACAATACCTTACACACCATAACAACAAACAAGTGTTTTCGAATCAACAGGCCTTACCCTCGCCTCTCCAGCCCGCCCCTCCTGAGATGTGCTCCTCTCAACTGTGTCTTTTATTCCCTGCTTCCTCTCCCTCCCGACCCTCCTGCCTGGCCCTGAGCGGTGCACACTTCGATTCCTGCCGTGAGTGACTAAACACACAGGGCTCCTTGGTGAGAGGGCTGCCCGCCATTCAAAGCGTTCGCACTGGGTCCTGTTTCATATCCGCCTTCCCAGGGAGAGAGGCCCTTCTCCTGCCACGCAGGACGTGGCCCTGCTGCTCAACCCGGACCGTGGTTCCTTCCAGGTGTCCTCGTGGCCCACGGCCGCCGCACTCACCAGCCAAACCCTCCCATCCTGCAAGGCCCAGATCAACAGCTCCTTCCTTCAGGTGCTTTTCCAGCCTCCCAAAGTGCAGAGCATTTCACGTCTCTCCTAGTCCCACGTTTTAATAGCTCAGAGCCGAGGACTTTCGACTTCTAACGAGATTAGAAGGGCCTGCAAGTGAGAGCAGAGCTTTCCTGTGTAGCCTGCTAATTCCCAGCCAGTCCTCAAGACGAAAGAGGCAGGACTTACTGCAGCGAGTGAAAAGGGGGTTACGCTGGCCTCAAGCTGCACCCAGACGAAAAGGTGAGAGCGCACAGAAGCTGCCTTCCCAGCCAGGCCGGGTCTCTCCACTGTGCCTCTCTTATATTGATTTCATTTCAGTTTGAACCCCCAGTGTTTTCCCAGAATAAACACATTTTTGTTTCTATTACATGATCTTTCCCAAGAAATCATTCACAGGGCATTATTTTTGTTAAATAATTTAAAGGAAAAAATTAACTTGCCCAAATGCCTGTGTGGGACAGGAAGGTTTGGGAGACTGAAAGTGAGTTTGATAGTTTGATTCCCTCAAGCTACCGACGCTCCCTGAGGGCCATAATGATTAAAGCTTGTTCTTCCCCTACAAAAGCCACCGAGAACAAGGGGAAGCACAGGCATGGGACATGGGACGTCGGTGGCAGTTTGGGGTTTCCCGAGTCCCTGAGGGAGAGGAGCCCTTCCCAGAGCAAACCAGCGGGGTCCAGAGCTCCGTGGGACAAGGGAAGGCACCAGAAAGTCTGTAATGCGGGAAGAGTCAGACGGGATCGAAGCAAGAGTGTTCTCTTCCATGCGGGAGACATTTCCGCCAGACCCCAGGGAAGAAGAACTGAGATTCACACTCCGTCCCACAGTGGGTGCTCCCATAGGCGGGTGTACGGGCCATCTCAAAGCTGGGGACACAGGCCCTGGAGGCAGTCACCTGGCTCAAGTCCTGGCTCCTATAATTCCCACATGTAGAACTTCAGGAAGGCACTCGGTCTTGACTCAGTTTCCCTCTAAGAAATGGGGACAATGACCGTGCTTGACCCCACTGGCGGCTGTATGACACGCACCCATCTTAGAGCAGTGCCCGGCACCGAGTCGGCCCTCCGTCATCACCACCTGCTAACACTGCCATTACTGCTGTTGACGCTCACCTTAGTGCTCGCCATTCTCGCGGCGCTGTGCAGCTCACCAGCCTCCTCGGGACCTTTGGCACCAGCACGAGCTTCCACGCAGGCACCGCCAGGCCCTGCCACAGGCAACAGCACACTGGACCCGCCCACGGAGCTCCTTCTGTGAAGATTCTGCTGCCCAGTCCGGGAAAGGCTGGCAAAGCACGACCCCACCGAGAACACCATTTTCACAAGTTTTTTTCCTGAACGTTCGTTTGCAGCACAGGTCATTAACTCGTTCAAAGTCAGAGTGACCAGACTGGCAATGCTTATTTGTTTGCTTGTTTGCTTTTTTTTTGCATGATCCATTTTGTCTGCATTTCTGTTGGACATGACCTTAGGGCTGTCATTTCAGTCACTCGCGATACTGAGCATCGAAGGTCCACGATCTTTCTTTAAAACCATTTCTACTCATTTGCTTTTCCTTACAACTCTGCAGCCCAAACCTTCCCTGCCTCCTCCGTCCTGACAAAGCCCGAGTCCAACACGAAAGGAAGGTGGTGGCAGAAGGAAAGGGGAGTGACTTGTATCTGTGCCATAAATCAAGACCCTTGCCTTTTGGAAAGGGGAGGTGTCGCGCCTGACAGCCTGATCTTCTCTCAAGGATGGCGTGCTTTCAGGAAACTCTGACCACGTGTGCAGGGAGCAGTCACCGTTCTCCTCCTGTCCAGCCTCCCGCCTCCTGCCCCTCCTCTAGCTGCCCCCCTTGCTTCCAGGATGGAGCCTCAGCTCCCCTCACCATCCCTGCCAAGGGAGGCCGTGTAGGAGGCTGCGAGGGAGGCTGTGTCAGGGAGGCTGCGTCAGGGAGGTGTGTCAGGGAGGCTGTGTCAGGGAGGCTGTGTCAGGGAGGCTGTCAGGGAGGTTGTGAGGGAG
>PVKP010018250.1:0-44582 GCA_004027715.1 Plecturocebus donacophilus | reverse complement strand
TAATATATAACTATATAAAATTATACTTATAAATATGTAATTACATATATAATTATAATTATAAATATATATAAATTATATATTTATATACATACACACTCATGTATACATGTGTCTGTGTGTGTATGTATGTATATGTGTATATATATATATACACATATACTTTTTTTTTGTTTTTAGTATCCATCATAAGTGATGAAATCACAGAGTAGCACACACATTTTTTATGGCTGAATAGTTTCCTCACTTATGTTCTTTAAAAGGTTATTTTTTTGTAAGTAATGATAAAAAATTGGTACATCTGTAATTTAACTGCAAATATTATTAAGCCTGGGGGACAAATGATGCTCAAAGAAAACATAAAGTTTCTATGTGCTACTTTTATCTGCAAATTATTATTAAGCCTGGGGGACAAATGATACTCAAAGAAAACATAAAGTTTCTATGTGCTACTTTTATTTATTTATTGTAGAGCCTCCATAAAATGCAGTAATAAGTTCAAAATCTCTTTAAAAATTTCCTTAAAGGTCATCAAAGAAATGCACTGGCACTACAATTTAGTACAAAAAGGTAGCTAGTAATAGATGAGAATTGGTATACCAGAAATAAGTATAGTGTGAGACAATTGCTTATGGAAGATATTGTTTTAGAAGTTGCATCCAATGGCTAGCCATTTTATTTGCTAAGTCAGATGAAATGAGTCCAATTTGTCTAACCCTGTTTGTTATACAACCAAAGGCTTATTATTTAGGAAAAAATATGCTCTCGTAGTAAAACAGGAGCCTATGCAAGTGGATCTAAGCATTTAGTGAAAGGCCACCATTTCCATGGCAGGGAAAGGAAGACCTAATACCAGTGCAGAAAAATTACATGATAGTTTACAAAATCCAAGGAGGAAAACATAGTTTGCAACTGAATCTTCTGACAAATCGTAAGAGGGGAAACAAAATAAGCTGTGGTCTTGTTTTTAAGAGCTATAACCAATAACTTATCCCAAGATCTCCAAATATTAGAATTAATAATTAAGGCCCAGAAACTAGAAGTAATACAGAGTAAGCATAATAATTTCATTGTTATCACATTTTATATCACTGGCTTTCCAGTTGCTTTAATTTTTAAACAAAAGAAATGTTCAATGGAAAGGGGATTGGTTGCTGAGTCTGTAGACATACACTGCATGACTTTGGAAAAAACATTTACACACTGTGGACCTCTATTACCTGAGATATAAAACAAATGATTAGGTTGGGTGACTCTATTTTCTCTTTTGCTCTATTGTTTTATTTCTCTGTTTCATTATTCCTGTGCTAGGGCTCCAGGTTCAGTTACATGAAGAGGAAAGTGGCACCTTCTTTATGCTAGAGTTAAACCAGCTGTCTGAGATTTCCGAAAGATCCTGCAGTTATTTGCCAGAAATAAAAAAGAGGAAACAACAGCTGGTGAAAATGTTGTCACTGAAACAAGACCTTTTAAAAATATGTTGTAGCCAAGCTCAACTTCAAAAGCAGTCAGAGTAGTAAGGTGACATTATTGTAAGTGGCTGCTAATCCCATATATCATCTGTAGCTTGCATTCAAGAGACACTTTTAAAATCCCAGCAAGAAAAATTACCAAATGTTAAGAGGAAAGCATTCATTACTGAGGACAGACAATCCTTTACACAGCTGATTGATTTCATGATATCTCATATACTTTTGCACACAATCAAAAAGTAACAGTTTTCCTACACATTGCTAATGTATAAGACAACAGTTTCCAACCAAACCAGGATATCTGTTTGAAAAATGTGTCTGAAAAGAAAGATTTCAGGTTATATTAATTTCTCTTACCCAATAAAGCAATATGGCTTCATATGTACTAAATGTATTTTCATGTCAAAGCCAAGACGATTAAGCAAATAAATAATTATTACACTCTAAAATTCATTTTTAATGATGGAATCCAGGTGGTCATAAATAAATAAGCATTTTCCAGGTCTCATTCCAAAATCAATAGTGGAGTTCAAGATAAAGACTATGCTTATAGATTTTCCCTTTCCTCTGCCCCTTCTACCATTCAACATGTTCCAAGAGGCTGAAGCAAACAGATTGAACGAAAACTACAGATCCGTAACATTCATTGCCTCTGCTTGTCTTCAGCCCATGCTCTATTCTGAGATGAAAGAATTTGCAGATTCCAAAGAAAATAGGCAAAAGTGTCAGAAAGCTCAGCATTTTCCTCTTATGCAAGACAGGTAGGCACTAAATTACTGGACCCTTTGTCCGGTCACTGGCATCATTCACGATTGCCAGCCAGCCAGCCCTCCAAGCTTCAAAGCTGGTTGTGTGTGAGTGTGTGTGTGTGTGTGTGTGTGTTGTTTTGTTTTCCTACATAAGGGCTTTGATATAAACTGAAATTACAGAACTAGAATCTGGGTATTCCAATTTAGGCAACTTCTATTGCTCCCTAGAGAAAGGAATGAAAAATGACTGAGGAATGAACTCATCACGAGTGTATATATATATGAATGAATTAAAAAAGAAACTCCTTAAAACCTCTGAACTTAAGAAAATTGGATCAGTTCTATGTTTTTACCTAACCCTGCTCCTATATAGATCAACTAACAGGTAATTTAGAGCACAATCCCTTAGAAGCAGCCAAACCAAAAAGGACAGATAATCTAGGGCTTAGAGTTTTTTGACTTTATGATGGTGTGAAAGCAATATATATTCAGTAGAAACCATGCTTCAAGTGCCCATACAGCTATTCTGTTTTTCACTTTTCATATACTATTCTTTATGCCATCTTTTCTTACTTGGATTTAATCTTCATATAACATTTAGGAAGCAGAATGAAAATATTTTACCACTGAATATCAAGAGTTATTATATGCTTACTAGCGTGTATTTATTCTAACTTATTTATTTTCAAAAATTTGTACATATTTAGTGGGAAGACAAATTTGTAAAAATATATTCTTTTAAGTTAAATTATGAACTTTATATCAATATTTAAATTGAGGAAAAATTTACATATAGTGATTTCAAGTACAAAATTTCATGAGATCTATCAATTGAGATACCAATATCACAATGGGGCAATGAAGATAAAGAATATTTCTATCCCCTGTGCCTTCACCCACCATAAGCAATCACTTTTTAAAAATAATTTCTATCAACATAGAGATTAATTTTTCTCATTCTAGAATTTCTATACATGGAATTATACTGTACTTATGACTGCAACTCTGTAGTACATGTTCTTAATAGGGTGATATTGACTTCAAGGGGATGAAAGTTGATTATTGATGATAAGTGAAAAAATCTTGGATATTACAATGATGTGTGGCCCTCCAAAACTCAACCTTTTTTGACACTTATGTAAGACTTAATTTCTCTCATTAGGGAGTTAGTTACTTAAGACTTAATTTCTCTTATTAGGGAGAATTTAAATTTAATTTTTCTCAGGGCAGGGGGTGACAATTTTTAAAATGTTGAGATGCATTAGAAAAGAGTTGGCATTATGCAATTGTTTGCCATAATACTTTATTAATAGTAAATGGGGTCAACTTGGTTGATAGTGTTATTAAGTCTTTCATATCCTTATTGAATTTTTAGTCAAACTGTTCTATTAGTTATTTTTAGGAGAGAGTTAAATCTCCATTTATAATTGTAAATGTGTTTATTTCTCCCTTCAGTTTGAGTTTTTGTTTCACCTATTTTGAAGCTGTATTATTAAGTGCTCTGAAATTCCAGTTCTTCAGATCAAAAACTTGGAGTCATTTTGGGATATCTTTATCTTATGCCACACATCCAAATTGTTTTCATTTTGTTTGCTCTAAATTTAAAATATATCCAGGATCTAATTATTTTTCACCACCTTCACTGTTACCAATATGTCTAAATCACCAGTATCTCTCACTTGCATTGCTGCAAAACTCCTCTTGTGCCTTGATTTCTATCCTGGAAAGGCAGAAATGATTAAGCTTACTGAGGAAGGAATATTGAAAGTTGAGAAAGGTTGAAAGCTAGGCCTCTTGTGTCAGTTAGCCAAATTATGGATATAAAAGAAATTGTATTGAATAAAATTAAAAGTACTACTCCAGCGAGCACATGAATAATACGAAAACAAAACAGTTCTATGGCTAATATGGAGAAAGTTTGAGTCATCTGGAGAGAAAATCAAACCAGCCACACCACTTTCTTAAGGCAAAGCATAAACCAGAGCAACAAAGCCCAAACTCTCTTAAATTCTATGAATGTATTTTGCAGTTCTAAGAATTTCATCTGATTTCTTTTTGTAGCTCTGGATATCTCCTGAAATTTCTCAGGACTTTAATAATTATATTACTTTTTCATGTACTTTTTAAGAGACATTTGCCATAGTTAAATTCCTTGCATATTTTATCTGTCTTTTCCCATGTTTACAATTTCTTTAAAATTTTAGACTACAAACTTTAGATAATACTTGTGGAGAGTGTGAATTCTGTTATATACTTCTGAGTAGTATTGATATTTGTCTATAAATTATTACCTGATTACCTTGAACTTGTGAAGGCTATTCACTTTACACTTTGTTAAGAAGGAGATACTTTAGTTTTGCACTTAATCCTATCATTAATCCTTTAGTTCTGGTCATGTTCTTTTTCTAATCTCTGTAGCCCCTCTGGACTTTCAATAAAAACACTAAGGTGTTTAATAAGCCTGTCAGAAATCCAGGTACAATTTAACAGTTACATCTCACTCAAAATCTTTGATTAAGGTGGCTGTCAGTCAGGGCTATGGTCTTACCTGAAGTTTCAGCTGGGTGGGCATATGGGAAGGTATAATCTATTTCATGACCATTACATGCTTACTGTCAGAGCCTTTGTTCCCTCGTCACATGGGCCTCTGCAAAGGGCTGACCTCATCACATGGCAGCTGGCTTTTCCTGGGGTGAGAAATACAAGGGAGAGTGGGGGAAAGAGAACCCCAACCCATGACATATCATCACATCTGCTATATTCTTTCTTTACAACTGAGTAAATAAATCCAGATTATAGAAGAGAATGAATACAAGAGGTGGGGCTTCTAGGGGTCAAATCTTAAAGGCTGCTTACCACACCATGTAAGCTTTTATAATTAATAAAACATATAGTAACATAGTGTCATTGTGTGTTAGTCCATTCTTGTATCATTCCAAAAAAATATCCTAAAGCTGGGTAATTTATAAGAAAAAAAGGTTTATTTTGGCTCATGGTTGTAGAGGCTATACAGGAAGCATGGTGCCAACATCTGCATGTAGTGAAGGCCTCAGGAAGTTCACAATCATGGTGGAAAGAGAAGGGAAACCAGGATGTCATGTGACAAGAGAGGGAGCAAGAGACAGAGGAGGATGAAGTCCTGGACTCTTTTAAATAACTAGATCTCACTTGGACTAACTGAGAAGTCACTTATCACCACATACATAGTGCTAAATCATTCAAGAGGGATTGTCGCATGATCCAACCACCCACCACCAAGCCCCATCTCCAACACTGAGAATCACATTTCAACGTAAGATTCAGAGGGAACAAGTAGCCAAACAATATCATTCCACTCCTGGCCTCTGCAAATCTCATGTCCTATGTCCTTCTCACATTTCAAAATATAATCATGAATTTGTAATAACCCCCAAAGTTTTAACTTGTTCCAGCCTTAACTAAACAATCCCAAGTCCAAAGTCTTATCTGGAAATGAATTCCTTCCACCTACGAGCCTGTGAGATCAAAGACTAAAATGTTATTTACCCAAGATTCAATAGTGATACACATACTTTTCCGTTCCAAAAGGGAGACATTTGCCAAAGGAACAGAGCAACAGGCCTCACACAAGTCTGAAAACTAGTAGGGCAGCCATTAAATCTTAAAGCTCCAAAAGAATGTTCTTTGGCTCCATGTCCCACAATCAAAGGACACTGGTGTAGGGAGTGGGCTCCCAAGGCCTAGGGCACCTCCACCCAAGTGGCTTTGCAGGGTGCCACCCTCATGGCTGCTCTCATGGGTTGGAGCTGAGTGCCTATGGCTTTTCCATGCTGAGGTGGCAAGCTGCTGGGTAAATCTACTATTTTTGGAGTCTAAAGGACAGTGGTCCCCTTCCCACAGCTCCACTAGACAGTGCCCTGGTGGGGATTCTGTGTGGGGGAGCATTTCCCCTAGGTCCTGCCCTGGTAGACTTTCTCTGTTGGGGTCTGCCACTACGGCAGCCTGCCTAGATGACAAGGTTTTCCCACATATCCTCTGAAATTCAGGTGGGAGATGCTGAGCCTCCTGCACTTTTGCATTCTGGGCACCTGTAGGCTTAACACCACATGGAAGCTGCCAAGGCTTACAGTATTTTGTGTTCTCCGAAGTGGAGCCCAAGCTGTATCTGGGGCCCTGTGAACTACGGTGAGTGGCTGGGATGCAGGGATCAGTGTTCCATGGCTGTGCAGGGCAGCAGTACTTTGTGTCCAGCCCCTAAAATCACTTACTTCTCCTAGGCCTCTGGGCTTGTAATGGAAGGCACTGCCTCAAAGATTTCTGAAACGCTTTTGAGGCCTTTCTCTCATCGTCTTGGATATTAGCACCTGCCTCCTTCTTAGTCATGAAAATCTCTCTAGGAAGTGGTTGTGCCACAGCCTGCTCAGATTCTTTCTCTACCACAGGGACAGGCTGCAAATTTTCCAAAATGTTTATGTTCTACTGGTCTTTTAAATAAGAATCCCAACTTTAAGGTGTTTCTTTGCTTCTGTTATCTAATGATAGGCTGTTGGAAGCAGCTATGCCACTTCTTGAATGTTTTACTGCTTAGAAATTTCTTCTACCCAGATACCACAGATCATGATTCTTAAGTTCAAACTTCCATTAGAGCTCTAGGCCATGGGCACAATGCAGCCTAGCTCTTTGATAGACATAACATGAGTGATCTTTATTCCAGTTTCCAATAACTTTCTCATTTCTCTCTGAGACATCAATAGCCTGGCCTTCACTGTCTGTATATCTATCAGCATTTTGGTCACAACTATTTAACCAGTCTCTAAAAAGCTGAAATCTTTCCCTCATCTTCCTATCTTCTCTGAGGCCTCCAAATTCTTTCAAACTCTGCCTGTTACCCAGTTCCAAAGCTGCTTTCACATCTTTGTGTATCTTTATATGTGTAAATTTACCCTAATTTTCCATGGTAATACATTCTTGAATTGCTACAAAGAGGATAGGTAATTTATAAGGAAAAAAAGTTTATTTTAGCTCATAATTTCACAGGCTATACAGAAAGCATGCTGCCAGCATCTGCTTCTAGTGAGGGCCTCAGGAAAGTCGTAATCATGGTCAAAGGTAAAGGAAAACCAGCCTTTCACATGTTGAGTCAAGGCACAAGAGAGAGAGCAGAAGGAGGTCTCCGACTCTTTTAAGCAATCAGATCTTGCGTGAATTAACTGAGGGAGAAATCACTTAACACCAGGGGGATATTATTAAACCACTCATGAGCAATCCACCACCATGAACCAATCACCTCCAAGGCCCCACCTCGAGTACTGGGAGTCACATTTTAATATGAGATTTAGAGGAGACAAACATCCAAATAATATCACACCATGTACTCGTTTTTAGTTTCCTAATCTCAGATATCCTTATGCTTACAATAATCCTATAAGGTTGGCAAAATTAGTTTCACAGTAGAGACGATCAAGACACAGAGCTTAAGGGACTTGCCAGCTGAAATCACAACTTTGAACTTCTAAGTTCTTTATTGTATAATCAAAGGGTAACACATTAAGAAGGCAACTCCTACTCCTTTAATTTTTTTTTAAGGAGATAGGGTCTTCATCTGTCACTTTGGTTGAAGGTTGGAGTGCAGTGACATAATCATGGCTCGCTGCATCTGGAACTTCTGGGCTCAAGTAATTCTCCCGCCTCAGCCTCCCAAGTAGCTAGGTCTCACAGGCACACACCATCATGCCCAGATAACTTTTTTATTTTTATTTTTTTTAGAGATGGGGTCTCGCTTTGCTGCCCAGGCTGGTCTCAAACCATGGCATCAAGAGATCCTCCTGCCCCAGCCTTCCATATCTTACTCTTTTTATGTTCTCAGTTTAATCATCTTTTTTTTTCCAGAAAGATTCTTGAATTCTCCAATACTAAACTTGGTACACATTGATAGGACTACTTAGATCTCTATTGTTGCCTTACTACAGCACTTGGTCCCCTATATTTGTCTGTATAATAACTATACTACAAAGTCTTTGAGGGTAGATATGCTGCCTTACTCATACTGCATTTCCATTTATTTCTATAACAGCAATCTAGCAAGAGGTAGCCTTATCAGGGGTCAGAAACATGGATTTCTAAATGCTGCAGGGGTCAGTCTATCCTTTCTTCAAATATAAAGTTTAAAAGAAATATTGATGTTTGATAAGAAAAAAAAAACAATAACCAATAAGAGATTTAAAGAAGAAGAAGAAGAAGAAAGATGGAGAAAAGAAAACTCTTCTTTGTAACATTCTTGTTACCAAATTTCCTCATCAGTGGCCTAGAGATTGAATTATTTTATCTTAAAATCTATCTCCAACATGAAACTGCAATAAGAAATGTAAGAACAGGTTGCACATTAGCAGGGCAGTGAGTGAAAGCACTGTGCCCTCTTCTTAGTTATTGAGCACTCCTGCTAGGCTAATTTGAGAAGCCACGGCAGAATTGTTTGACGCTTCTTGAAGGTCATCTTTGACAGTCAGTAGTTAATTTTCTGACTTATAGCACTTTTTTCCTTTCTAAATTTGGAAATGATGATTCTTTTGTGTACTTTGGCTTTTCACTCATTACATTCTACAGGATTACCAGGGAGGATTGTAGAAAGTCTTTTGAGTGACAACATTTCAGCAGGTTTTTTTTGAACATTGAGGAATATTGTCACTGGGGCTTTTGGAGGATGGATTATTTTCTTGGCAGGTAGTGTGGTCTCCACCGGGCTCATTAGGCTTTCTGTTGGGAAGATCTAAAGTGCACAGTTGAATACTGTCATAAAAAAGCGAAGTGGTTTGGGCCTAATTCCTAATGGAGCTGCAAAGACTACAGCTCCTTTTTGATCTCTGAATTCCAAACAGGCCTTTTATAGTTGTCATAGCATTGACTGTTCATTCCAGAGTCATGATTCTCCTTCTTTCTAAATCTTTTATGCCCAGAATGTTATTCTAATGCTTAGTATTACATAAGCAGATTGGCACCCTAGTGTATTTAATAATATCAATATTTCCTTCTAACTGGCTGTGTAATGTGTGTGTGTGTGCGTGTGTGTGTGTATGTGTGTGTGTGTTTCGTAAGAGTTCTCCTTCCTTGCAGGACCTGGTTTCTCCAGGTTAAGCAGTCATATATCAAACTCAATTGGTTTTTTCTCTTTGTTCCTTGTGTAACCTCTTATAATATTTCTCAATTGATCATTGACAGACATTTTAATGCATGATGTTATTTGGTGATGTGAGATAGAAGAAGCAATTTCTTATACTTGATATAAAAGTGATTTGCAAATTTTCTTGAGAATGTAAGCTCAGGTTAATCTCAGGCTATGGATAATGATGGGACTACAGTATTGCCTAAAATTAAAGATCTCTGTCTGGATAAGAAAGCAGAAAAAAATGACAAGGCAATTTTGCATGTAACACTTGCATTTTTTTCCATGGATAACTATTTCATACTGTTTTAAAGAAATATAACTTTAAGAAGAAGAAGTTTTATTCCACGTATGAAATAAATCACATGCCACTTATTCATCTTTTCTCTGTTGCAAATACAAAATACATGAGCTTAAGGTTTATTAACACAATACATTATTATTTATATCTGTCACAATCTGGTAAATATTCCATGAGTAATAACATTTTAATGTGTAAGATTTAAAAATAATAAATAGTTAAGAATTTTTAAAATAATTTCAAAATGTAGTTCAGTGTTTACTCAGACTAATAGTTGATGTGAGTGTGACAAGTTCTTTTTCTTTTTCATTAATGATTATTTTTATTTTAGTCCTTTGTATTCTTCTAGTTTATCTGGATACTTATTATCCATAGTCTATTTTTTGCTTAGAATTATTATAAATTAGACTTGCCAGGACTTAGTAGTTTAGTGACAACATGAATGAAGAAGATCTGGCTTTGAATGAGTGGGTAAAGGTAGCATGAACTAAAAGCCTGTATTAGAAACAAAGAATACTGTAACAATTCTAAAGATGTCATATCTAAAGACAAAGAAATCTCAGACTGTGTGTTGATGTTTATGGAATAAACTTTTGTGCTATAATAGTACCAGCTTATCCTGCTGTATCAATTTTAAAAATAAAAACCATAATGCACCAATAGTCTCGAATATAATTTTGTAAAAGGAAAAATAGTTACCTATAACCCTGAACCTTAACTAGCTATTATAATTTTTGCATGTTAACTTCCAATCCTTGTGTATTTACATCTATATTTTTCAATAAAATGTATTCCACTTAATAATATTTACACACTCACAGACTTCATGTTTTTAGTAATCACTATAGTTTTTATTTTCACAGTAAGTATAGCTTTCAAAACAGACTAGCTTACTTTGATAGCTAATAGATTTGAGTCTCCTATTCTTATACTTAAAACAAAGAAAGCTACAAAGTTACTGCAAATGTACTACTAAATTACTGGGGGAGAGCTACTAGCACCATGAAGATTTAGACAGACAGAATTTTCGATGCTCGATTGGCAGTGCTGAATTGGGAACTTTCTTCAGTTAGAACCCGTAACTACACATGCCACATTCCTGTCCACTTAGGTCCCTAAAAGTAAACATTGCAATGCAAGCCCAGACCTTGTGAAAAGCAAAGAAGAATCTATTACCTAAAGTCTCTCTTTAATCTTAAGAAACCAATGTAAATGCTCTATTCATGGAAATGAATTATTATAATGATAATAGGGATTGTTATTTCATCAATAGCCAATGTACAAATCAGTAATAGAAAAAAAGGAGTAACATTTCCTTGAACATTTTTCCTTAAAATATCAAGTTAGCAGGTATTTTGAATGATTTAGCATCAGTAAATATTTATCAATTCAAAAAGTATAGATATTTTATAACTGACTTAATTAACATTTCAAAATTAAAACAATTATTTCTTGTACTTAATTATAAAACATAGTATTGGCATTATAAACCTCACACTAATTAGATTAAGAGCATCATAAAATTATCTATTTCGTGTTAGAGTTATCTAGGAAACAAAATATTAAAATAAGATCAATGTAAATTATTAATTCACATATTCACTATATGAATATTTACTGAACACTTTCTTTGTATGTGGCAAGAATATGATAAACACTAATAGATCCTCCTCTTGAAGAAGCTTAAATATTTGAAGTGAAATACTTTGGAAATTGAAGGCTGTTAGGAATATTAGTGGCTACATTGTTCTGTTATTTACTATAGAATTTAGGTGGGAAAAATAAAAGAATGCAATAAATATTTAGTTTCCTTGTTTTCTTATATAAAGCACAGTTCTTATTAGTAAGACCTATCTGGAAAATTAAGAGCTTGGGGTATAAATATGTAAATTATTGTTCTCCTCAGTGAGATTGGATAATCTTAACAAGAATCTCAACTCTGTGGTGGTGCTCACCTCCCACTGAGATGTTCATTTCTTTGCCAAAACAGAGTGATCAGCTTCCACTATGCAAGCACATGTTGGCTCCATTTTAGGCAAATGGTGAATGTAACTCACTTGCAGATATGCGTGTAAAAAGACTGCCTCATATATGCCACATACATGCTTTGCAAATTTAACAAATATTTTCTTACGTATGTTTCACCATTGATAATTTATGACCAAGGAAGCTCCATATTTGTGGTAAAGGCGTGGTTAAAAATACCTCTCTTACATGTCGGCACTTTATTCCTTGAAGACTAGGGATCAAGTAAATATTTGTCCTCTTTTCTTGTTCACATGAAAAAGACACTGTACTATTTGCAGTGTGTCCTATGACAAATGTGTTTCATTTACTTTCAAAGATGTGTACTTTTAATCCATCTTCAAAGGATAAAGTGGCTTAATTATTTTGAATATTTTTTCCTTGCCAGATTAGTAAAGAGATAATCACATGCAAACCTTCCTCTAAGCTAAATCACTCCTGAGGGGGCTTCTTCATCAACTTAACCCATATTTTGTTTACTTTTATTCTTGCTGGTAAATAAAGACATTCAACTGTAAATATATTTCAGAGCAGCATTGCAAGATCAGGGAATTATTGAATAAATAAATAATTATTAATCTCTGATTACTTGACAGAGACATTATTATTTAGTATAATAACCACATGTAGATGTACATTATAATACTGTAGATTACATCATTGTACATGTGCTTTATAATAATATATTATATTATAATAATATTCACATATACAAGTGCATTATAAAATAATTATTTCAAGTTGGTTTTATTTTACATGTTATGCTATATTTGTGTTTTAAATTAGCATTAAAGTATTGGTAATAAACCTAGAACTGCAAATAGAAATAAAGTGAGGTATACTATGTGATCCCCAAATAAGCTCAAATTTTAATTAGAGAGGGATAAATACACATCTATCCAGGTGTCCCAATTAAACTCAAACTAAAAGTATGACTATTTACAGTGGATAAGAAACACCTAATTAGATGTGGTTCCTTTGAGTCAGAAACCCAAATGGATTTCGGTTCTGGATGGAGCAGGTTGAAGATATCTTAAAAACCTAGTGTCTAAACTGGTCAGTATCTTTTTTTTCTTTATCCTCTTACAGAATACTATACATTCCCATTGAGATTATTATGAGGGTCACCTAACTGGTCTTTCTACCTTTAAATGTAGCCCATTGTAGTCTGAATCTGATCTGATCATTGAAGCCAAAATAATCTTTCTAAAATATATCTCTCTTCTCCCTGCTTAAAACCTTCAACGAATCCCATTGCTAAAGTAAAAACCATAAGTATACTTTCCAGGCTTCTGAATGATTGGGCCAGTACTTAAATCTGAGCTCATGCCTGCCCAATCCCCCTTTGCATTACATCCTCCGGTAGAAATGAAGTTCTAGTGGTTCTCTGAATGCATCTTGGGTCTTGAATTTCATGCATGCCCTTCCCTTTGCCATGGCACATGCAGCCTCAGTTTTCCTTCCACCTGGCTGAATCCAATCAATTTCTTAGATTTCAGTTCAGATCTCTTCATTCAGGCAAGATTGAGATTGGGTATTTTGCGAGTGTGTGGCTACAACCTCTGTACTTGCATCATCAATATACTTTTTACATCCTACTTGAATCTCCTATTTACTTCTCCCAGTATCTTTAAGCTATGTGAGGCAAAGTGCTTGGATACAATGTTGAACAGTAAAAACTGCACTAAAGTACAGTTAATAAACTACATAGAAAATATTAGATTTTAAAGTCGTATTAAAGTATTTATAATAAACCTAGAACTGCAAATAGAAATAAAGTGAGGTATAAAATGTGGTTTTGGGGAATAAGAATACTTGAGATTCTGTCCTATAAGAAATAATTGAAAGAGAGATCAAAGGTTCTGAGAAATCTAAGAATTTTTCCAGTTGAAAAAATTAAAAAAAGAACTTCTGGTAGTATCACATAGCAGACAACACACTTAGTGTTGTTTAAATATCCAAGCACTCTCCTAAGTTTCCCAGGGTCCCTTCCAGTTAAGTTATGGTCACATGACTAGTTCTGGCCAGTGGGCAGAGAGATACATCACTTCAAGGACATGGCAATTAACAGTTACTCTGCTGCTTCCATCTCTCTTTTCCTCTGGAAAAGCAATGCTGAAGGCCACATGTTCCAGAAAGCATAGTACAGGAATCAGAAAGGCATCCTAAAACTCATGAAAAAGAAATGTCTTTGTTGTTCTAAGACCCTGAGATTTCAGGGTTTGTCTGACATAGTCAATAATTACCCAGAGCAGTACAGGGAATAATGAGTGTTTTCAAGTATTTTAAGAAGCCAGTCATATATAAGAGTAACAAGATATGATCTATCAGTTCCTAAGGATTAGGATTAAAACCAAAAGACAAAACATTTTAACAATCAGAACTACACAAAGATGGTTTGGGGTCTTAAAAACAAAAAGAGCACTATTGGTATTTGGTCACCATGAGAACAAGGCATTGGAGTGTTCCATAGGTGATTGGGCTAGGATGTCAACAGAGAACCTGGAAGAAATGGTAGTTTTTAGAAGAGGAATGACCCCCAGAAAGGCTGCTTGGGAAGGTCTGTGTAACTGCCTCAAATGGTAGCAAGAATATATCTATTAGCCATCTCTTGTGACCAAGCAGTTTGACCCTCACCTCACCTCACCACCACCTTTAGTGAACTGGCAAATTTCCTTAGCTTCCCAAATAACCTTCCAATGATCCCTTCACTGGTGCCCATAGCTCTTGACCCTGGCTTTTCTAGCTAGCATTTTTTCTCTTTCAACAGTTCTGCTTTAATATCTACATCACTACCTTCTGGGGTTCTTTACCTATTATTTTGAATTTCACACTTGTGAACCTTGGGCCTTAAGCAATGTGACCATTTACTTCCCAGCCTCAAACTCAGATTAATGTGGATGCAATCTGCTAGAAGAATACATGTACTTTACCTGGAAATGAGATAGTTTCTTGTTTCTAATTTGTTAATTCTTTAAACTCCTTATATGCTACAGGGATTAAGAAAAACCGTTCTGAGGCAAATTTGCAGTGACCCTTCCCAGTGATATATTTTTACAAAGGTAGACATAGTTCTTGCTTATTTTAATAACCATTAGCACAACACACTTTAAGGTGGATGAGATCAACAGGCAGCAAGATGACATTCACTCAATTATTTAAGATGTGCTTATTGAACATCTACTATATGCCAGGTATGCTTGATGTATATCTGCATAGAAGAAAATCAGAGTCCCTGTCTTCTTAGAACTTGCTTTCTAATGGGACTATAAAAGAAAAACAAGTGGGGAAAATACACACTAAGCAAGTATTGATTAGTAATGTGAAGGGGATGTGCACAGTGCTATAGCAGAATCTCATGGAAGTGCGTGATTTTTTTCAAGGTGGGTTACTAATATCCCAGGTTAGGCTATGTGATTTACACAGAGAAATTCAAAAATTAAACTCTTTTTTCCTCCCACAATCTAGCTCACAAGCTTTGACATTTCATCAGATAATTGCCACCAAATCCCAAAACATAACATTGCATAATTCTGGCTCATAACCAACAAATACAGCAGTCTAGAAGGAAAGTGAAGATACAGCATTCTCTTGAAAGAGGAAAGCAGATCTTCTGCCAATTTAACAGCCAAAATGCAAAATTTAAGAAATCATCGGAAAAAGACGGACAAAACAGAGCTGTTGAACCATAACATCTTATTCCAGGCAGAGAAAGGGCACAGATGGACGAAGGATTACTGCCATGTGCAGCCCAGTGCCACCACCAGGCTAGGGCCCAGCAGTGCTGTGAGCCTGTGTGCGGAAGAACACCCAAACACCACACGCCATAGGCAGCCATGTGCAAGCCCCGCTGAAAGGCCGGCTGGTTGCTCTGCACTTTTTAAAGCTGATATTTCAAATCACTCTGGCAGATGGAAGAAAAGTATGGAATAAAAGTTGACATTTAATTTTACTATGTATGTTTGTGAAGTTAATTCTAGTATCATTTACAGGGAGATCTTCACTGAATGATGATCAGACTGTGGCAGCTTGCAGCTAATGTAAAGAGTATAATTTCTAAGGGTCAAATAAATACTAAAGGATAGGCAACAATTAGTCACAAGAATGTCAGCCTCTTAAGAGGTCCTTTATGAATTAAAGGTAAAGTGATAGAAGGTTAAATCTACCTCAGATTGTAGACATTTTCAACAACATTCTCTTTGATTTGCACATTCTCAAACAGAAAGAAAGAAGAGAGGGAGGGAAAAGAATGGATTTTTTTTCATTTTGTGCTTTCATTTTGTCAAAGTCATATCTCTCTGCAGTAAGTCAGCATTCTCTTTTTCTAATACCTTTCCTATTTCATTCAAAAAGACAGTTTTTAAGCAGATAACTCAGCTAAAGTCATTACTTTTGACTTAGAAATGTACCCATTCACACAGTCATCTCAGATAATTAAATATAAAGCTTTTTAAAAGATCTTTTATTTTATTTGATCCCCAAAGTTATAGTAAAAGTAGTTGATTTTACATAATTCTTAGAAGTCATAGGAGTTGATCTTTCCTCTGCAAATGAATTTCCTTTTCTCCTTAGTTAATTTCTATTATTTCATCTTTATAGATTTTATTTACTTTTTCACTTTATCCAATATATTGCTGCAGTAAATGCTGCCAGAGCCCTGCCCATATACCCGTGTCAGCCAGAGGGCACCTGTGGCTTTATAAGCCGTTCCTGTCCATGCCTATGGCTTCTTATTTCAAGCACTTGCATTTATGGAAGGGTAGACATGTCCATAGGTTAATGATCCCAGGAGCAACACGACCAGTGAGGGGCTACATTGGATAGTCTGGTACTCCAGCTTTCTCATCACCTGATGCAATTATTCTGAGTTTGTTTCTTAAACAACTTTATAAAGAGCCCAAGTGGACTCAGGCCCTCTTGTCCACACAGGTGGCCCGGTTTAACATCATCCTCTCTTCCCTGTCTCCTGTTCCCCCTACCTCACTCTGCTTGCTGGAATACCTTCGCAAACAAACTTCTAATATCCACTTCCTCTTCCCAGTGCATGCTTTTGGGAGATCAGTTTGGGGAGAACCCAAACTAAGATCAATGCTGATGAAAGAGAACTTGGAAGGAAGCTGGCCATTAAACAAACCCTTGCTAGGTTCCAGGCACCATCTAATTTTTGCACATAAGAAGTATATTTTATTACTTACTCTTGGAAATACTTCCAGTTAATATCCTCCCAGAATGATATTATTCCCCACCCCAAACCAAGTATAACGTTCTTATTTAACTTATATGTTATTTTCATATGTGTAATAAAAGCCTAATGGAATTGAATATTTCTATAAATCTTAGCCACAGCACAGTTCAAGCGTGTGTTCTAGGGATGCCTATCCCAGTGTAGACCTGTTAAGAAGCCCCTAGAATCCACATAAAAAGAAGTGTTCTCAGAAAAAAATATATATATTGGTGATAGATATGATAGAAAACAGGTTAATATTCTCAATATACAAAGCACATATACAAATCAATAAAAAGCCAGAAATAAAGATTTTAGAGTGGGCAATGGGTATGAACAGGTAGTTCAGGAATGGCCCATACACAGGACCTTTCTCCACAGTACTCATTGTAGTAGGCTGTTTTTTCCTAAACATGGCAGTTCCCAGTCTCTCCCATTCCACATATTCTTCCAACAGTATGACCTTGAAACTTCTCAATCAATAGATTTCAGCTGAAATGTTGTTATGCATCTTCTGAGGCAAGATTACAAAAATGCCACACACTTCCACTTTGCTTTCTTAGAAACCTCAGTCTTGGAACCCAGCTGGGAGGAAGTTCCGGCACCACATGGTGAGACCTATGTGAAGAGCAACTAAGGTCCCTGACCCACAACCCTGGTTGAGCTTGTAGGCGGTAGCCTCCAGTGAGTAAACTCTTATGAAAATGGCTGTCTCGTTTGACACTGCTTGGAGTAAAAAAAAAGTCGTATCTGCCCAAATTACAGAATCGTTAACTAAATAAATGAGTATTGTTGTTTTAAGCTTTTATGATTTGGAGTGATTTGTTATGTAACAATGAGCAGCTAATATGTAAGTTGATACCTGTAAATGGATACTGTCATGACAAAAACCTAAAGCATCTAGTGTTGCCTTGAGGGTGCAGTGGTGAATGGGAAACTGGAGGGAACTTGAGAAGACTGTTAGTAATGTCTGAAATTGATTTGAGGAGAGTGTTAACAGATACAATTAAAAGGTCTCAAGCCCAAGGGCTTGTTAAGTGAAGGTTTAAAAGAAAAAAAAAACTATTGCAAATACACAAATACAAGAATGTGTCCCTTGTTATGTAGTGACAGAGAGTTTATCAACACCATTGCCCTCCATAATGTGAAAAAAATAAACAAAACAGAACATGAGCCTCAAGTGTTTCATGAACATAATGATATAGCTAAGGAGATTTCCTGCATAATATTACAATTGTCACCTGGCTTCCTTTCCAAGCCTTTGATAAAATATGAAAGAAATAAGTTGAGGAAAAAGAAAAAAAAACTGTTAAATACCAGGGAGTAAAGACTTGCTGGGCTTAAAATAATATTTTTCATTCCGCAGTGTTTCCAAGTTGGAGATGATTTTCAAATTAAGAAAGAACCATACCAAAGATCAAATTCTAGATGGGACCATAAGCTCTTTTGTTAAGACTTTAGAAAGTTCTAATATAGTGCCTCATAAACGCTTTCAGACAAACAAAAAGCACTTTCAAGTGCTTAAGAGAATGTCTTGCAGATTCTCTGCCCAACATATGAAGCTTGTAAGAATATTAAGTGTTATGGCATGTAGCTGTCTTCAGTGACCCCAAGATAGTCAAGGGACAGTTCAAGATACTTCTATTTGTGGCTTTTGTTTATTGGGATGAACTCTAATAAAATCCATAGAAAAGTCATAACATTTTTAAAAAGTTGTTTTGGCACAAGCATTGGCATCATACATGGACAAGAGCAGAAACAGTACAAGACGAAAAGAAACCTTTGTACCCACAACATTCTACAGGCAGAAAGCAGGCTGAGAAGGCTCCTCAAATGAGAAGACCTGTTCTTATGAAAAAATGAGAAACTCAGAAGACACAAACAAGAAATATTAAGAACAACTCCCATGGAATAGGACTGATCAAAGAATTAGCAAAATATGTCCCACTGCATATTAGAGGTTCTATGAACCAGTGAATACTATCTATCGTATCCCTCTGTTTTGAGTAGTTATCTTATTCCTGCCTCAGAATTATATGTTGGGACAGTGAGGAGAAAGGTAGAAAACAGATCATTTGTCTCTTTTAGTTCAAAGTGTTTAGACTGAAAGGAACTGAATTCCTTCAAGTACTGAAGAAGCTGTACTTGAGGAACTACATCGGAGCAATGTAGACCTGCGCTAAAGAATGAAATACTGATCTTTGAGCAGATGCTGTAATGAATTACACTTTGGAAGTCTTGGGGCAGGGATGGATGCATTTTACCTATAAGAGCAATGTGAAGTGTTGTGACCAGAGCCTGGATTGTGGCAAACTGTACTGGCAAAGACGCCCATCATCAGCATTTCATTCTGTGATCTTATAATGCGATCCTGAGTCTTCTGTGATTGAGCAGTGGTATCTATGTCCCCTTCTAGTGAACGTAGGGAGGCCTTTGTAACTGCCTCCAGTCATTGAGTACTGTGGAAGTGACAACATGTGACTTCCAAGTCTGGGTGACAGAAATCTTCATAAAGAAGAAATGTGTTAAGAAAAGTGGAAATAATCTTTATGAGTCATAGAAAAATGGAAAGCAGAGAATGAGTTTGGCAGTAGTTCTTCAGCACTTGCTAAAGAAAACAGACATGAAATCTTACAAACACATTTCTTACTCACTAGAGATGTGGAACCATTTGTGAAGCAGGGAAGATCTGAAGAGCCCAACCAGGGGTCAGTAAAACCTACCTCAGAATGTTCTATTTCTCTTACTCTGATTCTGTGCCTATCAATGAACATCCTAGTAGCCAATTCAACAAACCCAGACTCTATAACCGGGTAGGAATTTACCTGGGTAGAAGAAGAATATTTTAATGTCAAAAAATGAAAATCCCTTACTCTGAACTGATGAAATAAAAATCAGTTTACTTAAATTTGATTAATACAAGTTAGTCATTATGACCAATGAATTACGATCACATCATTGTGTTACTGGATCTACAAATGTGAGAAAGATACCACAATGAGAGGGAAAAAAAAAACACTTGGGAAATCCAATCTAGAAGGCTCTTTGTCTTCCCGTTTCATCATATCCTTTGAACACTATTCCATTTCTAAATTCCAGGCAATGGATTTAGAAAACGTAATGTTACTAGAACAGGCTAAGTTGAGATGACAGGCAGGTTTAGATACAGGTCAATTTAAAAGGTTTTTCTGATATTAGAGACCTTAAATAGTGGATCAAATATTTTCTCCAAAGGCTTTTGCAATAAAAATAAGCATCTAGCATGTAAATTGTACTTGTTATCTGAATAAATTTATCACCAAAACCTGTCACGGATTTATCACTGCAGCCTCCTTTTGATTGGAAATTTCCCACAGCTTTTTGCAAGTAGAAATTTTCTTTTAACATCTGCTGGGGGAAAGGGAAAAAGCATATGATCTGACATCCAATTTGAAATTTTAATATTTAGAGAATAGCACTTAGAGCTAATAAATATATTTCTATAATTTTTATTTTATCATTTTGTGATTGCATTCTCTCCTTTCTGCCATCCTTACATTTTTATATAGCCATACCTTAGAAAATGGCCAAGAAATATCTTCAAGAACTTCCAGAATGCAAACCTCAGATAAGATAGGCAGTAAAGATATTTGAGAGAAGAAAGCCATACATTTTCCATATTAACAAATGAGAGATATGTCTCTAGCATCACCTCTACCTCTATCCTGTGCTTCATAGTGGACAACTTGTGCTCACCAAGCACACCAGGCTGATTGCCTCCTCTGTGCTTGGGAACATCCTTCTACTTCAAAGTCTACCTGATAAACATGTCCAGCAGATAGCTTAGCATGGCATGTACTATTCTTCTAAAAGAGGACAACCTTAAACATATTTTGTCTTCAATTTCTGTTTTCATATTTTGTTTCCAATTTCATATTTTTCATTTTTTTGTTTTCATATTTTATCATTTTTTTTGAAGAGTTATCATTTACAGGTTAATACCTGATTTTCTTTTATCTTCTAAGGTGACACAATCATAAACTTTAAGAAACATCTAAAAAATAACTATTCATATTTTAAGATTCTTTTAAAGTGTTACAAACTTTACAAAGATATAATGATGCCACTTTCCAAATTTCAAGATGAAAACAATCCCTTTTCTGTAAAAGCATTAACCTCTTAATCAGAAGATTTATAATATTTCAGTAAGCTGTCAATTCCCACTATAATTTGAATACTGAAAAATCCTGAAAGGTAGGTACCTACCTCTGTTCCCATGGCCCACAACATAGTTGACATCACTGATATTTTGTAAAAGAATGGGAATGAAGAGGAGAGGGAATAAGAATATAGAAAGATAGTGGAAAATAAATTATTTTATTCTGTATCCTATATTCTGGCCACATTTAAGCAGACTTGGCCTAGAATAACATCAGCCTTGAGTAAAGATGAAAGACTTCATCTGCCAGAATATCCCAGAAAAAAAAAAAAGGCATGGTGAATACTGGTTGATTTCTAGGGTCACTCAAAATTGCACTCATTCTGGGTTAATTTATGGTTTATTGTCAATGTGGACTACAGAACCAATGATAGAAATTTCCAAATAAATATCTTATTTCAGGTAAACTTACCTTAAGGAACAAAGTTATTTTATTCATTTAATATAAATAATAATTGAGTAGCTACTATGTGTGAGGCATTGTGGGAGAGGCTAGACATAACAAAAGTAAATGATTCCAAGTTCCCTCAAACTCTTAGGTGTGGCCTAAAATTCTTTGTTTGATGAGCAAATTGAGAAAATAAGGAGAGAGCCATTATTTCTTTCTTTTTAAAAATTTATTATACTTAAAGTTCTAGGGTACATGTGCAGATTGTGCAGGTTTGTTACATAGGTATACATGTGCCATGGTGGTGGTTTGCTGCATCCATTGCCCCATCATCTGCATTAGGTAATTCTCCTAATGCTATCCCTCCCCAATCCCCCCTCTGCTATTCCTCTCCTATCCCTCCACCCTCCAGGCCCCAGTGTGTGATGTTTCCCTTCCTGTGTCCCTGTGCTCTCATTGTTCAACACCCATTTATGAGTGAGAACATGCAGTGTTTGGTTTTCTGTTCTTGTGGCAGTTTGCTTAGAATGATGGTTTCCAATTTCATCCATGTCCCTGCAAAGGACATGAATGCATTCTTTTTTATGGCTGCATAGTATTCCATGGTGTATATGTGCCGTGTTTTCTTTATCCAGTCTATCAGTGTTGTACATTTGGGTTGATTCCAAGTCTTTGCTATTGCAGACAGTGCTGCAATAAATATACGTGTGCATGTGTCTTTTTAATAGAATGATTTATAATCCTTTGGGTATATACCCAGTAATGGGATTGCTGGGTCAAATGAAATTTCTGTTTCTAGATCCTTAAGGAATCTCCAAACTATTTTGCCTGACGGTTGAATTAATTTACACTCCCACCAACAGTGTAAAAGCATTCCTATTTCTCCACATCCACTTCAGCATCTGCTGTCTCCGGATTTTTTAACGATCACCATTCTAACTGGCATGAGGTGGTATCTCAATGTGGTTTTGATTTGCATTTCTCTAACGACTAGTGATGATGAGTTTTTTTCATATGTTTGTTGTTGGCTGCATAACTGTCTTCTTTTGAAAAGTGTCTGTTCATATCCTTTGCCCACTTTTTGATAGGACTGTTTGTTTTTTTCTTGTAAATTTATTTAAGTTCTCCATAGATTCTGGATATTAGCCCTTTGTCAGATGGGTAGATTGCAAAAATTTTTTCCCATTCTGTTGCTTGCCGACTCACTCTATTGATAGTTTCTTTTGCTGTGCAGAAGCTCTTAAGTTTGATTAGATCCCGTTTGTCTATTTTGGCTTTTGTTGTCATTGCTTTTGGTATTTTAGTCATGAAGTCCTTGCCCATGCCTATGTCCTGAATGGTATTGCCTAGGTTTTCTTCCAAAGTTTTTATGGTGTTAGGCCTCATGTTTAAATCTTTAAACCATCTGGAGTTAATTTTTGTGTAAGGTATAAGGAAGAGATCCAGTTTCAGCTTTCTGCATATGGCTAGCCAGTTTTTCCAACACCATTTATTAAATAGGGAATCCTTTCCCCATTGCTTTTTTTTGTCTAGTTTGTCAAAGATCAGATGGTTGTAGATGTGTGACATTACTGCTGAGGCCTCTGTTCTGTTCCATTGGTCTACATCTCCATTTTGGTACCAGTACCATGCTGTTTTGAGTACAGTAGCCTTGTAATATAGTTTGAAGTCAGGTAGTGTGATGCCTGCAGCTTTGTTTTTTTTTTTTTTTTTTTTTTTTTTTTTTTTTTTTTTTTTTTTTTTTTTTTTTTTTTTTTTACTTAGGATTGTCTTGGCTATGTGGGCTCTTTCTTGGTTCCATATGAAGTTTAAGATGTTTTTTTCTAATTCTGTGAAGAAAGTCATTGGTAGCTTGTTGGGGATAGCATTGAATCCATAAATTACTTTGGTCAGTATGGCCATTTTCACAATATGATTCTTCCTAACCATGAGCACGGAAGGTTTTTCCATCTGTTTGTGTCCTCTCTTATTTCCTTGAGCAGTGGTTTGAAGTTCTCCTTGAAGAGGTCCTCTACATCCCTTGTTAGTTGTATACCTAGGAATTTTATTCTCTTTATAGCAATTGTGAGTGGGAGTTCACTCATGGTTTTGCTCTCTGTCTATTATTGGTGTATAGGAATGCTTGTGACTTTTGCACATTGATTTTTTTTTATCCTGAAACTTTGCTGAAGTTGTTTATCAGCTTAAGGAGATTTTGAACTGAGATGATGGGGTTTTCTAAATATACAATCATGTCATCTGCAAACAGGGACAATTTGACGTCCTTTCTTCCTATCTGAATATGCTTTATTTCTCTCTCTTGCTTGATGGCCCTAGACAGAACTTCCAATACTATGTTGAATAGGAGTGGTGAGTGTGGGCATCCTTGTCTTGTACCAGTTTTCAAAGGCAGTGATTCCAGTTTTTTCCCATTCAGTATGATATTGACTGTGGGTTTGTCATAAATAGCTCTTATTCTTTTGAGATATGATACATCAATACCTAGTTTATTGAGAGTTTTTAACATAAAGAGCTGTTGAATTTTGTCAAAGGCCTTCTCTGCATTTATTGAGATAATCATGTGGTTTTTGTCTTTGGTTCTGTTTATGTGATGGATTACATTTATAGATTTGTGGATGTGGAATCAGCCTTGACATCTACAGAACTCTCACCTCAAAACCACAGAATACACATTCTTCTCAGCACCACATTGCACTTATTTTAAAATTGACCACATAATTGGAAGCAAAATACTCCTCAGCAAATGCAAAATAATAGAAATCATAACAAACAGTCTCTCAGTACAATCAAATTAGAACTCAGGATTAAGAAACTCAAAACCACACAACTACATGGAAACTAAACAACCTGCTCCTGAATGATTACTGGATAAATAATGAAATGATGGCAGAAATAAAGATCGTCTTCAAAACCAGTGAGAACAAAGACACAATGTACCAGAATCTCTGGAACACTTTTAAAGCACTGTGTAGAGGGAAATTTATAGCACTAAATGCCCAACAGAGAAGCGAGGAAAGATAAAATAGACACCCTAATGTCACAATTGAGAAAACTAGAGGAACAAGATCGAACAAATTCAAAAGCTAGCAGAAAGCAAGAAATAACTAAGATCAAAGCAGAACTGAAGGAGATAGAGACACAAAAAAACCTTCAAAAATCAATAAATCCAGGAGTTAGTTTTTTGAAAAGATCAACAAAATAGACTGCTAGCCAGACTAATAAAAAATAAAAGAGGGAAGATTCAAATAGATGCAATAAAAATGATAAAGGGGATATCTCCACTGATCCTACAGCAATACATACTACCATCAGAGATTACTACAAATCCCTCTATGCAAATAAACCAATAAGTCTAGAAGAAATGGGTAAATTCCTGTACCCTTACACCCTACCACGACTAAATCAGGAAGAAGTTGAATTCCTGAATAGACCAATAACAAGGTCTGAAGTTGAGGCAGCAATTAATAGCCTACCAAAGAAAAAAGTCCAGGACCAGATAGGTTCACAGCCAAATTCTACCAGAAGTACAAAGAGGAGCTGTTACCATTCCTTCTGAAATTATTCCAAACAGTACAAAAAGAGGGAGTCTTCCCTAACTCATTTTATGAGACCAACATAATCGTGATACCAAAACCTGGCAGAGACACAACTAAAAGAGAAAATTTCAGGCTAATATCCATGATGATTATTGATGCAAAACTCTTCAATAAAATACTAGCAAACTGAATCCAACAGCACATCAAAGAGCTTATCCATTATGATCAACTTGGCTTCATCCCAGAGAGCCATCATTTCAAACTCCCTCTCTACTTAGCATCAAGAGCTCCTCTGTAGAAAACTGATGCACTTAGACAGACAATTGACTTCCCAGAAAGCTTAGGGTATTTAGAAATGGTGTCCGGCATCAGTGATTTCTCAAAAAAAAGACATACAATTATTTTGTATCTTGAAGCTTTACAGAAGTTATTTTTCAGTTCCAAGAGCCTTTTTGAGGAGTCCTTAGAGTTTCTACGTATACAATCTATCATCTGCAAAGAGAGGTAGTTTGACTTCTTTTCCTATTTGGATGCCTTTTATTTCTTTCTCTTGCCTGATTGTTCTGGATAGGAATTCTAGTACTATGTTGAATAGAAGTGGGCATCCTTGTCTTGTTCCAATTCTTAAGGGGAATGCTTCCAGTTTTTTCCAACTCAGTGTGATATTGGCTGTGGATTTGTCATAGATGGTTCTTATTATCTTGAAATATGTTCCTTTGATGCCTAGTTTTTTCAGGGTTTTTATCATGAAGGGATGTTGGATTTATCAAAAGCTTTTTACATGAATATTGAGATGATCACACAGTTTTTGCTTTTAATTTTGTTTATATGGTGAATCACATTTAATGATTTGTATATCTTAAACCAACTTTGTAATCTGGAGTGAAGCCTACTTGATCATAGTGAATGAGCTTTTTGATATATTGTTAGATTTGGTTTGCTAGTATTTTGCTGAAGATCTTTTGTGCCTATGTTGATCAATGATATCAGACAGTGATTTTCTTTTTTCTTTGTGTCTTTGCTAGGTTTTGGTATCAGGGTGATGCTAGCTTCATAAAATGCGTTTGGGAGGAATCCCTCCTCCTCAATTTTTTGGAATAGCTTTAGTAGAGTGTGGAAGAGTTTTAGTAGAATTTAGTACTTACTCATCTTTGTATGTCTGGTAGAATTTATGAATTCATTTGGTCCAGGGCTTTTTTTTTTGTTAGTTGATTTTTAATTGCTGACTCAATTTCACAACTCAATATTGGTCTGTTCAGAGTTTCAATTCCTTCCTGATTCAATCTTGGGAGATTCTGTTTCCAGGAATTTTCCATATCCTCTAGATTTTCTAGTTTGTGTTTATAATAGTCTCTGAGGATCCTTTATATTTCTGCAAGATTGGCTGTAATGTCATCAATATGGTTTGACCTTGTTCTCACCAAAATCTCATCATGAACTGTAGTTTCCATAGCCCCATGTATCATGGGAAAGACTCACTGGGAGGTAATTGAATCATGAAGGTGGTTACCTCTATGCTGTTCTTGTGATAGTGAGTGAGTTCTAACAAGATCTGATGGCCTTAGAAAAGGCTTTCCCCCTTTTCCTTGTTGCTACCATGTAAAGGGGCATGTTTGCTTTCCCTTCCACCATGATTATAAGTTACTGAGGCCTCCCCAGCCTTGCAGAACTGTAAGTCAATTAAAACTCTTTCCTTTATAAATTATCCAGTCTTGGGTATGTCCTTATTAGCAGTGTGAAAATGGACTAATACAGTACATTGGCACCGGTAGAGTCGGGTGTTGCTATAAGGATACTCAAAAATGTGGAAGAGACTTTGGAATGGAGTAACAGGCAGAGGTGGGAACAGTTTGGAGAGCTCAGAGAAAGATAGGAAAATGTGAGAAAGTTTGGAACATCCTAGAGACTTGTTGAATGGCTTTGACCAAAATGTTGATAGTAATATGGACAATAAAGTCCAGTCTGAGGTGGTCTCAGATGCAGATGAGGAACTTGCTGGGAAATGGAGCAAAGGTAACTCTTATTATGCTTTAGCAAAAAGATTGGCAGCATTTCTCCCCTGCCCTAGAGATCTGTGGAACTTTGAACTTGAGAGAGATTATTTAGGGTATCTGGCAGAAGAAACTTCTAAGTTACAAAGTATTCAAGACGAAACAGAGCATAAAAGTTTAGAAAATTTGCAGCCTGGTGATGCAATAGAAAAGAAAAACCCATTTTCTGGTGGAAGTTGAAGCCTGCTGCAGAAATTTGCTCAAGTAACAAGGAGCTGAATGTTAATCACCAAGACAATGCAGAAAATACCTTCAGGGTATGTCCAAGAGCTTTGTGGCATCCTCTCCTATCATGGGCCTGGATTTCTAGGAAAAAAAAATGGCTTCCTGGGCCAGGTCCAGGGACCCCCTTCCCTGTGCAGCCTAGGAAGTTGGTGCCCTGCATCCCGCCTGCTCTAGCCATGGCTAAAAGGGGCCAAGGTACAGCTCAGGCCATGGCTTCAGAGGGTACAAGCCCCAAATCTTGGCAAATTTCATGTGGTGTTGACCCTGCGGGTACACAGAAGTCAAGAATTGAGGTTTGGGAACTTCCACCTAGATTTCAGAGGATGTATGAAATGCCTGGATGTCCAGGCAGAAGTTTGCTGGGTTCTCCTCATGGAGAACCTCTGCTAGGGCAGTGCAGAAGAGAAATGTGGGGTTGGAGCCCCCACATAGAGTCCCTACTGGGACACTGCCTACTGGAGTTTTGAGAAGAGGACCATTGCCCTCCAGCCCCCAGAATGGTAGATCCACTGACAGCTTGAACTGTGACCCTGGAAAAGCCACAGACACTCAGTGCCAACTCATGAAAGCAGCTAGGAGTTGGGGGCTATACCTTGCAAAGCCACAGAGGCAGAGATACCCAATGCCATGGGAGACCACTTCTTGCATCAGTGTGACCTGTATTTTAGACATGGTGTTAAAGATCATTTAGTACTTTAAGGTTTAATGGCTGCCATATTGGATTTTGGACTTGCATGGAGCCTGTAAGCCTTTTACTTTGGCCAATTTCTCCCATTTGGAATGAGTGTATTTACCCAATGCCTGTACCTCTACTGTATCTAGGAAGTAACTAAACTTGAGTTTTATTTATAGGTTCATAGGCAGAAGGGACTTCCCTTGTCTCAGATGAGAATCTGAACTTGGACTTTTGGGTTAATGCTGTGATGAGTTAAGATTTTGGAGGACTGTTGGAAGGGCATGATTGTGTTTTAATTGTGAGAACATGAGATTTGGAATGCATCAGGGGTGGAATTATATGGTTTGGCTATGTCCCTACCCAAATCTTACCTTGAACTATAGTTCTCATAATTCTCATGTGTCATGGGAGGGCCCTGCGGGAGGTAATTAAATCATGGAGCAGTTACCTCCATGCTGTTCTCATGATAATGAGTGAGTTCTCACAAGATCTGATAGTTTTATAAGGGAATTTTCTCCTCCTTTGCTCTGCATTTCTCCTTTCTTCCTCCATGTGAAGAAGGAAGTGTTTGCGTCACCTTTCTCCATGATTGTAACTTTTCTGAGTCCTCCCCAGCCCTGCAGAACTGTGAGTCAATAAACTTCTTTCCTTTATAAATTACGCTGTCTCAAGTATGTCTTTATTAGTAGCATGAGAACAGACAAACACAGTCATCTTTGTCATTTCTGACTGTGCGTATTTGGATCTTCTTTCTTTTTTTTTTTTTTCTTTGTTAATCTTGCTAGCAGTCTATTGTTCTTGTTAATCTTTTCAACAACTTTTGGTTTCATTGATTCTTTGTATGGAATTTTGAATCTCAATTTTGTTCTGTTCTGCTCTGATTATTATTATTTCCTTTTGTCTGCTAGCTTTGGCATTCATTTGTTCTTTTTTTTCAAGTTCCTCTAGGTGATATGCTAAATCATTGACTTAAGATCTTTCTAACTTTTTGAGGTAGGTGTTTAGCGTTATAAGCCCTTCTCTTAACACTTCATTTGCTGCATTCCAGGGATTTTAGTATGTTGTATCTTTGTTTTCATTTATTTAAACATTTTTTTGAATTTCTGCCTTAAGTTAATTATTTACCCAAAAGTCATTGAGTAGCACGTTGTGTTATTTCTATGTAATTTCCCATGTAATTGTGTGGATTTGAGAGATCATCTTGGTATTGGTTTCTAGTTTTATCCCACTGTGGTCCAACAGTATGCTTGTATAATTTCAATTTTCTGAATTTATTGAGACTTGCTTTATGGCCAAATTTTTGAGCATGAGGTCAATCTTGGAGTGTTTTCTGTGTGCAGATGAGAATGCATATTCTGTGGTTGATGGTTGGAATAATCTGTAAATGGCTATTAGGTTCACTTAGACAAGTGTTGAGAATAAGTCCAAAATTTTTCTGTTACTTTTTTCCCTTGGTGGTCAGTGGGATCTTAAAGTCCCCCACTATTACTCTGTGGCAAAGTCTTTTTGTATGTCTAGAAGTACTTGTTTCATGAATCTGGGTGCTTCAATGTTGGGTACATATGTATTTAGGATAGTTATGTCTTCTTGTTGAATTGAACCCTTTATCATTATGTAATGCCCTGTTTGTCCTTTTTAACTATTTTTGATTTAAAGCCTGTTTTATCTGATATAGGAACAGCAACTCTTGCTCTTTTTTGTTTTCTAGTTGCATGGAAGATCTTTCTCCAACCCTTTACTTTGAGCCTATGGGTGTTTTTGTGTGTAATTTAGGTCTCTTGAAAACAGTGGACAGATTGATCTTGTTTTTCTTTATTCGACTTGCCACTGTCTGCCTTGCAAGTGGAGAATTTAGACAATTTATATTCAAGGATAATACTGATATATGAAAATTTGATCCTATAATGAAGTTATTAACTGGTTGCTTTGTAGTTTCTATTGCATGATTGCTTTAGGTTCTGTAGGCTATGTACTTAAGTGTGTTTTTGTGGGAGGATTTCAGTGCACCAACTATGTTCAAGCTGAGAGCCAAATCAAGAATGCAATCTCATTTATGATAAACATAAATAAATCTAGGAATACATCTAGTTAAGGAGGTGAAAGAATTCTACAAGGAGAACTACAAAGCACTGCTAAAAGAAATCACAGATGACATGAACAAATGGAGAAATAGTCCATGCTTATGTATTGAAAGAATCAATGTTATTAAAATGGCCATTCTGCCCAAAGCAATCTGCAGATTCAACATACTTCCTATCAAACCACCAATGTCATTTTTCATGGAACCAGAAAACACTATTCAAAAATTCATATGGAACCAAAAAAAAGAGCCTGAATAGCTGAAGCAATGCTAAGACAAAAAAAAAAAAAAAAAAAAAAAAAAAAAAGCAAGAGACATCACATTACCCAACTTCAAACTGTACTGAAGGCTACAGTAACCAAAATAGCATGGTACTGGTACAAAAGCAGACACATTGACCAGTAGAACAAAATAGAGAACCCAAAGATAAAGCTGCATACCTGAAGCCATGTGATCTTGACAAAGTTGACAAAAACAAGCAATGGGGAAAGGACTCCCTATTCAATAAATGGCATAGCTGATTGTCCGTATGCAGAAGAATGAAACTGAATGTTTACTTTTAACCACATACAAAATTATCTCAATATAGATTAAAGGTTTAAATGTAAGACATCAAACTTTAAGAATCCTAGAAAGAAACTTAGGAAATACCATTCTGGACATCAACCTTGGGAAATAAATTATGACCAAGTCCCCAAAAACAATTATACCAAAACCAAAAATTGACAAGTCAAACCTAATTAAACTAAAGAGTTTGTACACAGCAAAAGAAACTATAAACAGAATAAAAGACAATCTAGGGAACAGTAGAAGATATTCACAAGGTGCACACCTAGCAAAGGTCTAGTACCCAGAATCTGTGAGGAATTAAATTGAACAAGTAGAAAACAAATAATCCCATTTTTAAAAAATGTGCAAAATACATGAACAGACACTTCTCAAAACAAGACATACAAGCAGCCAGCAAACATGAAAATATACTCAACATCACTAATCATCAGAGAAATGCAAATCAAAACATAATGAGATACCATCTCACACCAATTGGAATAGCTATTAAAAAGTCAAAAAATAACATGCTGGTAAGATTACAGAGAAAAAGGAACACTTATACACTGCTGGTAAGAATATAAATTAATTCAACCACTATGGAAAGCAGTTTGGGGATTTCTCAATGAACTTAAGACAGAACTACCATTTGACCCAACAATCCCATTATTAGGTGTATCTCCAAAAGAAAAAAACATCATTCTATCAAAAAGACACATGCACTGACATGGTAACCACAGTACTATTCACAATAGCAAAGACAGGGAATCAACCTAGGTGCCCATCAGTGGTGGACTGGTTAAAGGAAATGTGGTACATGTATACCATAGAATACTATGCAACCATAGATGGGATGAAATCAGGTCTTTTGCAGCAAAATGAATGGAGCTGGAGGCCATTATCCTAAATGAATTAATGTAGGAACAGAAAACCAAATATTGTATGTTCTCACTTACAAGAAGAAACTCAGCATTGGGTACTCATGGCCATAAAGATGGCAATGATAGAAACTGGGGACTACTAGAGGTAGGAGGAAGGTGAGCAAGGGTTGAAAAAGTAACTAAGTTACTGGGCTCAGAACCTGGATGATAGGAGCATTCGTAACACAAACCTCAGCATCTGTTAGTAACCCAGGTAACAAATCTGCCTATGTACCCCCTGAATGTAAAATAAAATTTGAAAAAAAAAAAAAAGGATATGGTCAACCAGTATCTGAAAAAAACAAAAACTCAACATGACTAATCATCAGGGAAATGCAATCAAAACTATAATGAAATGTTATCTCACCACAGTTAGAATTACTACTACCAAAAAGACAAAAAATAAATTCTGATGAGGATGGGGAGAAAGGGGAATGCTTGCATGCTGCTGGGGAGACTATAAATTTGTACACCCATTATAGATAACAGTATGGAGTTTCCTCAAAATCTAAAAATAGAACTACCATATGATCCAGCAATCCCACTACTGAATATGTATCCAAAAGAAAGGAAGTTAGTATATCAACAAGATATCTGCATGCACATGATTGTTGCACCACTATTCACAATAGCTAAAATATGGAATCAACCTATGTTACATCAACAGATGAATGAATACAGAATATTCTACAATGAAATATTATTCAGCCATACAAATAATAAAATCCTGCCATTTGCACCAACATGGATGTCACTAGAGGTCCTTCCATTAAGTGAAATAAAACACGCACAGAAAGAATGGAGAACATTGCATGCTCTTACTTACATGTGGGGACTATGAAGATGGATATCATGGAAGGAGAGAGTAGAATGGTGGTCACCAGACGCTGGGAAGGGAAGGAGAAAGGGATAAAGAGAGGTTGGTTAAGGTTACAAAAATTTAGTTAGATAGAAAGAATATATTCTAATATTTGACAGTACAATATGGACATTGTAGTTAATAATAATTTATTGTATATTTCAAAATAGCTGGGAGAAAAGAATTGTAATGCTTCCCACATAAAGAAAAGATAAATGTTTGAAATAATGGATATCCCAATTATTCTGATTTGATGGCTACATGTTTTATATGTGTATCAAAATACCACATGTACCACCAAAATATGTACAACTATGTTAAATCAATAAAAATACAAAAAAGGAAAGATTCATCATCACAAAAAAGGAAAAACAATTAACTTTGAATATGTTTTATTTATGTTTAATGTTATCTAGTTATCCCCCTCTCCAAAAAAAAAAAAGAGTTAGAGGCAAACAAGGGCAAGACTCGTGTATTTGTAATTCAGTGCAAAAAAAAGCAGTTTACTTGAAAGATCTGCTTACTATTAATCTAAGCAACAAAAGTTACCCTTCAACCTTCAATTAATGTAAAAAATAAATCTGTGTTTGAATGCCTTTGAATGGATTACAAATAATGCTACATTTTTCTCATTAAAATGTGGATTTGGGGCATTACATACCAGAAAGCAAAAAGCCCCATATTATCATATGCTACTAGGAAAAAAGTTCCCCAATTGACAAAACCTCTTCTAAGATCAAGTTTATGTTCAGGAAACCTGAAAGGACTTAAGAGTCAGTGCCTTCATTTTTCATCCTTCAGAGTAACAGGATTTTCTTCTGAATGGTGAAGGACTTGCCTACTCCCTAGTTGATATGCTTAAAGAACAATAAAACAGACACACACAAAAATAAGAAAAACACTGTGTGAAAGAATTTAATATTTCAGAAAGTATCACGGTAGTTGATACTTTGATGGACTATGCCACGTGTATTTTAACGATGACTACTGTTCTCACTTTGAATTACCTTGAGTTACCTTTGAATTACCTGAAGGCTCAGAGCCTTCGGATCTCACTCAGATCCTAAATAGTAAAGAAAACAGAGCCTCGTTTCTTCTTCTGTAAAAGGAATGTATTTTTGACACACTTGGGGTTGAGCGCTCAGCCTACCACATCTTCTCAAGCCCCTGCCTCCCTGCTCATGAGTTACCCGTAAAGAACTTTAACTCATGGCCCCATGCCTTGTTCAACCTGATCCATACAGGACATTTTACTTTCTCTGCTCTCCACTCCTATCCCATTTATTCCCAGAAACTTGTAATTGGAGTACAGAGTTTCCAGTAATTAGTTGTAGATGCTATAAGTAGAAAACATGTGAGATCTGGGGCTGAGGGTGAAACTACTGGTAGCCATAACAATGTATCTGCAAGTCTAGAAGAGAAAGTCAGAGCAGAGGGGAGGGATAGCCAGGGTGGGAGGGGAGGGAGCGGGGTGGAAGGGAGGTAGAGTCATGCAAATCTTAGAAACCCAAGAATCCAGTGCAAACCAAGAGAGCCGCAGGGAGACACGTGGGTACCCAAAGGCGTTTTTGTGGCATTTCAGTACATTGTAAAATCTAGCTATACTTCTCTTCTTTCGGTGAAAAACTCCTTTCTCCTTGTAATAAATTTCCCTTGACTTAATCTAGCTTAAGTAAATCAGGCCTCTCACTATCAAATGATCCCAAATTAGGGCAGGATAAAGAAATATCTGCTAAACACATAGTTGTGAAACCCAAATGAAATAATGCTTGGTAAAAGATAAAGTACTGTTAAAAATGTTATTAAATATTTTTCTTCTTAATGTTATAGTATAGTTTCATTTTCCTTCTGTCACCTCATCTTAAAACTAGAGTGATGGATTTCTACTGCCATTATGCCTATTATAATTAATTGATCTTACATATCAAAAAGGAGAGGATGTATATGCTCTAAATGATACTACCTTTCTTTAAAAAAAAAGTGTGTGAATTGTAAATAATACAAGCACAAACACATACATACACAAACACACATTTTCTTTTAATCCAGATTATGGCTGGAGTACCTAGATTGGGGCATCTTACCTAAGTTAACGTTGTAAAATCAGAATACTGAAATACTTAATAGGTCATTTATATGCTTTTCTCTTTCTGTTAAGCAAAGCTTCACATAACTTAGTCAGCAAAGAAAACTATACAGTTTCAAGAATATTAGAATTCTACAATTTCATTTGTAAAGATCTCCAGGGAAGATGAGGTCATAATATATCTCAATATTCTTATATCTGATCAACATTTCTCATCTATGTTTAAAATACTTTTACTTTTGGCTGAGTGTGGCGGCTCATGCCTGTAATCCCAGCCCTTTTGGAGGCCAAAGCAGGCAGATCACCTGAGGTCAGGAGTTCAAGACCAGCCTGGCCAACATGGCAAAACCCCGTCTCTATTAAAAAATACAAAAATTAACCTGGTGTGATGGTGGGTGCTTGTAATCCCAGCAACTCAGAAAGCTAAGGCAGGGAGAATTGCTTGAAATCGGGAGGTGGGGGTTGCAGTGAGCTGAGATCCTGCTACTGCACGCTAGCCTGGGTGATAGGGAGACTCTCCATCTCAACAATAAATAAACAAATAAAACAAAATACTTTTATTTTTATTGTAATAGATGCATCCACATAATGCCTAAATTTTCAGTCATTTGTAATGTTTTGAGGGTAAATCAGTAATAGTAACCAGGAAAGAGTTAAAATTCAGATCTTAATGTAGGGTTTGTAAATCATGTTCTCTCTTCTTCCTCGTTTTTTCTTCTCTCTACCTTTTTCTTGTCTTTTTCTATTAGAGCCCTTCACTCTTTATTCTATCTGTCCAAATAACTCAAGCCCTTTATAATTCTCATTCACCACTTCTGTGTTGATTTTTATGGACTGTAGCTCTGAACCAAATCATTAGCTTATCCAAATCTGTCTGCCTGTCTTAAGCTCAAGGCCAGAGCATTCGTTCATGTTAGGTTATTAGCAGAGAAAGGAAAACAGATGTGCTCATGAAAGGTAAACTACAACACAATTCACAATACAAGGGGTCAAGAGGTAGAGTGTATACGTTCCAAAAAAAGAAGATAAACTTCCCTTTAATGGAACCTAGAAGAAATATGTAGAAGAAGGAAGATACATAGATGCTCCAGACTCATAGCTAAACCCTTGGGATGATGAATGAACTTGAATGGAGATCTTAGAAGGTGTCAGGATGTTTAAGACCTGCGCTGTTTAGGACCCTGCCCAGCATAGGAAAGGTGTCTCATACGTCTGTGTTGGTTAAGAGAAATCTTAAATACTTTCTCTCATTTTCTAAATATAATAAACATGCTCATTTGAAATTCTATCTCTAATCAGGCTAGAATTTACAGCTTTTGGGCCTTTCTCTCTGGACTATAATTTTTGCTGTCTTTCACTTGTGGTGGCTTATTGCCTTTGTTGTTTAAGTGAGCTTTACTGTGACGATATTTTGAGGCCCTTCTCTACAGAGAAAATTTACATTTACCTCTGCTACGTACCTTGGGCACCAACAAGCATGACCCTTTAAAATCGTGCTTTGCTTTAGTGTTTGGGGAGACATACCAGAAAATCCCAGACAATGAATCCAGACTTGTGGTTAAGAATTCACAAAGGAAACCTCTCTGCTTCTTTTCCAGTGCACCCAGTTATCAAGCTCACTGCTGCCGTCAAGTCTTGGTACCAGCCATTTCTGCTGTGTTAGATCTGTACGTTTGGTCTTTCTTATCCTTGACAGTTTAGCTCAAATGCCACCTCTTCAAAGCACTGCTTCTTCACCACCTGATTGAACTTAGTTCTCCACTGCCCTCACTCTGTGACTCTATGGAGCCCACTGAGTAGGCACTCAAAAAATATGTGTTTAATTGATTAATTAAACCAAATATATAAAATTTCTCTCTGTGATCACATCTCTCAAAAACAGATAAAAGAATTTTTGCCAAATGCAGAAACTATGTTAGAGATGACGAGTCAACGTTTACAGAATGTGACACAGCAAAACGAACCGTGTTGAGTCATGTTGCCAACGTTTTCACTTAATTTCCCCTTCATTTGTTATCCAGGATTAACTCTCAGCATCTCTATCACTAGATGGATTAGAAGCCTATTTCTTATCAAAGTTAAGAATGGAAACAGAGACAGCTCATCTAACTCTGTAACAGAATGTCTCGTACTCCCTCTCAGAGTCACATCGAGGCATATGGATAAATTGGACTAGCTGGTAATTTTATGCACATCTAAACCACTATCTCCAAAATATCTATCCAACAATTATTTATTACAAAAGAGAGAAAGTGCCTTTTTATATTTCTTTCATTGTATTTAAGATAACTAAGATAGTCCCATGCACTGCATTTAATGTAATATTCTAACTTAATTTGGAGTATTTTCTTTTGTAATTTTCCTAGTCATAGTTTATACGTATGAATATAGAAGTAACTTATAAGAATACCTTACAAAGTTCTGTTCAAAGTAACATTAAAAGCTTTTTTTTTGTCTTTTATGTTAGCAAAATATTGTTACCTTCTCAGTAGTTTTTCTCTTTTTTTAGTTTCTTTTGCTATTTTCTAAATTAGAAAACACCTTGGCAGGTATATTAGAGCATTTGAAGTTTAGGGGGAAATTTTTCAGTTCTCACTAAATAGCACTATCACATGCGTTTTTCAATTTCAGCTCTAACTGCTGACTTCAGGCAGCTGTCAACTGGCCGTTCTCAGAGTGATTGTCACCTGTTGAAAAAATTCTCAACAGAGATCCATCACAGGTGGCAAGGAATGCTTTGTTTTGTTTTAATTTTTACTCCAAAGTGCACTTCAATTTGGCAGAAGCCAAACTATAAAAGAAGCCGGCTACAAAGGGAGTCGTATGCAGAAACTTTAATTAAATGGCACCATGTCTTCAATGGCTGTCATCGTTTCAGAGTTCCTTATACATGGATGCACCAAATGTCTTCCTACTTGTCCGTGAACCATTGGCTCCTTCTCCTTGCCCTTTTCCAACCATAATGGTCCATGGATTTCCATCCTAGCCTGACAGCCCCCAAATGTTTGACTTTCTCGAGAATCTAAGCAATGCAATCAGTTATTGTTTACTGTTTCCCAACAGCAATGAAAACACTAAAGCTTCAGTGATCAGTACAACTGGCACCAACTTATATTTCCTTACTTAATGGCTGGTAGATTTTGAGGTTGGCTCTAGTGGCATGGAAAGTAATGGCAATAAAAATGGACCAAGGAGAAACATCTATTCCAAAGAAAGGAAGAGAAAGGGTTGTATTAAGAAGCCAAGTGAAAATGTATGTGAACCCCTCTGTCCCTCGACCTGCACCTTCCTCCAGCTATCTGGCTCATTTATTGAGTGAATACCATGTGCCAGGCATTATGCTTTATCCAAATTAGAGTATTTTAAATACAATGCTATAAATTAGATATTTTTAGTCCCATTTTAAGAATGAGGAAACCAATGTTAAGAGAGGTTCTTTCTCAAAATATCACATCTAACAGGTCTTTAAATCCTGGAATATTAGCTAAAAAGTAAGATATCTAAGAATGGGAAAATGAACACTGTATATTCTGATCCAACAGTCTGTGATCTTAACATGACTGAGGTAGACATGATAAAAATCAAAGTTGTAATTAGTTCGGGGGAAATGGTAAGAGCTACTTGTCTTATAAAAATATATATAACCAGTGGTGTCTGAAATTTTGAAATAAAGTATAATAGAAAGCAGTTTTTCTTAAAGTAAATAAAGAATTGGGAGTGAGAAATAATAACAGTAACAAACATTTATTGAGTGCTACCATGCACCAGATACTATTGAAAACATAGCTCCAAGAGTCATTTCACTGTAATTCGTATAACGACTATGTAATTAAGGTCTTATTATTTTACTTATGTAAAGATTATAAAAACTGAGCTGTAATAAGATTAAATAACCTTCTCAAGGTCAGAGTTGCTAAGTATCTGAACCAGGACTCAACTCAGAACTGTATGCCTCTAGACTCTGTGCTTCAAACAACAAGGCTAAACTACTTCTGGAAGGGAACTGATGATAGGTGATCAAGTATAGGTGATCAAGTCATCATCTACCTCGCTGGAATTCAGCTCTGCAGCAGAGGATTCCCCAAGATAAAGTGAACGACTAAGCATCTGATAAAAATAATAATAATAATAAAAAAAAATATATATATATATATATATATAAATTTTATGAGGCAGTACTAACACTGTAGGTAAGTGCTTTACCTGGATTATCTTATTTGTTGCTCACAATAACCTAAGGGATAGGTATTAATATTATCTTTATTTCAAAGTTGATGAAACTGAGACTTGAGAAATTTGGTATTTTGCAGGACTTAAAACCTAGACCCTAGTAACCATACGGTCTTAACCACGATATACTCCTTCAAGTCATATATCTATATCTATGGGCTGAGAGCTCTAATTCCATCTTTTGTAGTACAGACTTTGTAGTACCTTACTACAGTAAAATCTTTTGCTCCTACATCTGGACCAGTGTCTTGCATATTGAGTGTGGAGGAGTGTCCTCCAGCTCCTCCTAGTGGCTAGAATGGCCATTAACATTTACCAAAGAGTATTGTGAATCATTGCAAACCAGCAACCACCAGCTTACGGGTTTGTCCAAAGGCCTGATAGGCATTAAACATCTGCAATCAAATTCATCCTAAGTCTCGGAGGCCTCATTAAATATCTGACATCTGGTATACACCAGGGTACTTTAGCAACTGGGGAAGAGCAACATGCAGTTTAAAACGATAAAATTACCCCCAAATTAGTTCAGCAGATGCAGAGTGGAGACACCAGGAGTTTTGTTTTTCCGTTTCTTCCTTGCATTCCACAACAATAAATATCAATGCTTGCTATCTCAGTCAATTACACAGTTCTTTAGCAGAAAGGAAACTCCATTTTCCTTTCATTTCTGACACACAGCATTTAGATGCATCCCCTCTAATGGCCTGCTTTCTTGTGTCTTAAAAATGGAGTGCTACTGCATCCAGCTAGTAATTCAAAACTGAAAGCTGTTCCATCCTCCGACACTTATTCTTTTTAGGGTTAATTTTTAAATCATACCCTAATTACAGGAATTTACAGTCTTTAAAAAAGGAGCTATTTTCAGACCTAATTACTAGACCACAATCTGAAACATCAGTCAAAAACAGCTTGAACTGATTGCATCCTTCTCTGGAACAGAACATCTAGCAGTAGAACATTCAATTGTAGCTGGTCCATCTGCCCTATAATTAAGGTTGCATTGCATCCCTATTCCAATCTTACTTCTGCAGGAGAACAGCTAAGATCCCTTAGATAAGATGTCAGAATATGTGCTACATGCATTCAATTTCTTGGTTAACATTGTCAGAGCCAATTCTGTGTTGAATTTAAATCACCAAAAATGTTGGTGATATGGCAACATATATTCACAAAAGTTTTAGTAAAGTCAGTAATGACTGCCTTGCTCTCTGAGGCACCACTTGAGAATCCTCTTCATAAGACCCAGTCAAAGCTCAGTGAGGGAAACATATTGCTGTTAAACGCATAAAAGACTTATTATGTTCTTCAACTCAATATTGCACACTTAAAAGCCATAAAAAGCAGCTTTTTGAATCAAAGAAAATTTTTAAGCATAAGTTCATTTTTTTGCGATTATTCATATGAACAGATGAGGTAATGTACATTTTAAAAACAAGATATCGACTTTAGGAATCAAGTGGATCAAGGATAAGAACAGTGTGACTCAAAGAACTCAATGCCTCCTTTCAGATTAAAGTGAGAAACTCTAAAAATGAGAAGAATATGAAGGGAAAATCTTGATTTTTTTTTCCCTTTCTAAAGCAAGTTTCATGTAAACAAAATCAGCAAGTGTTTTCAGAGGCTTTTATGTTTATGCTATGCAACCGTATCTTGCTAATATAGCTTTATGTGTTTTTTCTTCAAAATTAAACGAATTAAACAGACTCAAAGAATTCCTTAAAGCCAAAACCAAAGAATACAATAGCAGACTAACAAAGATCTGCAGAGAACCTACTATATGCAAAGCACTGTTTTGTCGTGAGCTGCACAGTGATATATGTAGTGGAAATACATATTTGGCACAGACTGCTTGTCCCTAATGTCTACGTTAAAAAATTATTTTCTATAAAACGTGATCCCTTCTGCTGTTCCTTAGCTGACAGCCCCATGCCATCACAAAGCCTTCCAGCCTTAACATCTAGAGTCCATTTTTGAGGCAGCACAGTGCTACCAAGGAGAGACAGATAAAAGGGATGGATCCCAACTCAGCATGCTAGGCACACAATTCCCCGCTCCTCAGATTTTATGAAATCACCTAAAAAACCCTCACATATAATACTTTGATCAATTAGTCTTTCCATTTAGCTCCCTCTCTTGAGAAATGTTTTAAGAATCTAGCCCCATTCAAATGTTCTTTGTTGTCTTTCAAACACAGAACCTGTGAATGAGTGTGATTTTAAGTCAACAGAGACATACATAATTTATAAGGTGATTTAAAAAAAAATAATCATGCATTTCCAAACACAGTTGTTAAGGTTACAGCAAGTAATAAAAATGCAGAGAGCATCTTGCATTAGAGACAGGCTTTGGGAACCCCCTACTGGCTTAGCCAGAGGAAAACGACCCCACTAGTTCACTTAGCAACAGCTGTGGAATCCAGATTACAAATTCCTCCCATGGCAATATGAATATGAGCTTGAAATATTCATCTCTCTTCCCAATACAAACTTGCTGATGCATTGCGGCCTCAATATTTCTATAAACCAAAACACCCCACCCTCAGAGCAGAGCTAGCTGATTGCTAAATTCTTAGGACATAAAGTGTACAATGCTCAGAAGGCAAATGTGAAAAGATTTTCCTTTGGAATCTCAAAATCAGTTGGCAGTTGGTAGCAAGACCAAACACAGAGATAAAATCAAAGATCTTATCACTATTTTTGGTTTTTGAATCTCAAAACGTAAACATATTTGTGGTGGGATTAATAGTTTTCAGCGGGGAGCCATCTCCAGCAAAATGCAGGCACATTATCACACAATTTAGAGAATATCTTAAGTGTTTTTTTAAATAAACAGCACTATAGAATTGGATGAAAACATACAGACTATATATAAGCCAAATTCACAGTAACTGGAAAATGTCAAATATGGGTGAATATAAAACTCTGAACAGAAGCAGGAAATCTCCCTGACCCCCTTGTGGGCAGGAACTGGAGTCCATGGGTGCTGGACCTAGCTGGGTGCTTCAGTGCCAGCAAGGGTGAAATCCACTGGCTGGAACTCACTACACTCTACCCCTCACAAGATGGGGAGCACAGGTGAGCAGGTGCAGGATCCAGGGCAAGCACTTTTGGGTGCCAGCAGGAATTAATTCCATATTGACACTATGGCAGCCTCTGGGGGATGCTTGCAACCTTTGAAGCCCCAGAAGGAGTGTTACAATCAGTGTTCTTTTAGCTTGTCATCTGCAGATGGCTTAAGTGTTAACAGCTCAGTGGAGGGTCAGTGTGACAGCCTTTTGCACCTGCACTCAAGTTCTTGTCCAGTGTCCAAGAGGAATGATGTTGCAGGAGCAAATTGGAGATGGTAAATGTGGGGAGTTTTTGTTGCTGATGAAAGTGGCTCTCAGCAGGAATGGGAGATGAAAAGGGGATGGAGTGGGGAGGTAATCTTCTCCTGGAATCCAGCCTTACCCAGAGGGACTACTCTCCAAAGCTACACTGTCAAGCTGTCCTTCTGATGTCAAGCCGCTTCTCTCTGACATTCAGCTATGGTTGGATGTCTCTGATAATCTTTTGCCTCCCCTCTCCTCCTCTTTCTGCCGGCAGAGCCTGGGGTTTTTAATGGGCACAGGATGTGGGGCAGGAGTGGTTTGGAAAAGTTATTATTGGAGTGGGAAAACAGGGATGTATGTTCTCATTTTGAGCTGCGGTTCTAGAGTTGATGGTGGGGCCCTCACTGGGGACCCTCTCCCTTCTGCCCAGAACTTCCCTGCCTCCTGTCCCTATTAGAACTACTGTCCTCACCTGAGATTATGATGAAAGTGAAGTGTGAGTTTAATAATAGTCCAGATTTTTATTCTAATTTCAGTTCAAGTATTGGTTATAATCTATTTTCCTGATATTCCACTGAGTATCAGAAACACAAGGATGAAAGACAAATGTCCTGCCCTTAGGACATAGTCTAAGTGGAGACTCCCATAGTCTAATGGGAAAGACATATTAGGTTGGTGCAAAAGTAATTGTGAAAAGTAAAACTGATTACTTTTGTGCCAACACATGTAAATATGCAACCACCCAAAGAAGAATTTATGCCATAATGGTTTCTAGGTATCTTGCATCATAAGTGCTCAGTAGATGATAATGAATTCTTACGTTAGAAAGAGACATTTTTTAAGTTACAGATATGCTTAAGTAAATAATTCCAACTCAGAGAAACTTTCCCAAGAAAGCAGCTTTACTCAAAAGATGAATACTGCAATATTATTTATAATAGTGGGCCATTTAAAACTATGCAAACATACAACAGGAGATTGGTAATAAATTATTGTATGTCTAAATTATTGAATTTATAATGGCTATTAAAATCAATATTTAGTACAAAAATCTCTTCTTTAATATCAAATGAAAGAAGCAAGATACACAGTTTTACGTAGTATTATTATAACATGTATTTGCATACAAAAAATGTAGGTAACTTATGCCAAATACTAATAGTAGTTTTAACTATATAATAGACCTATAAATATTTTTTCTTTTTGGTAGTTTTTTAAAAATTTTACTTTAAGTTTCAGGATACATGTGCAAAATGTACAGGTTTGTTCATAGATATACATGTGCCATGGTGGTTTGCTGCACCCACTGACCCAACCTCTAAGTTCTTTCCCCTTGCCCCCAATCCACAAACAGGCCCTACTGTGTGTTGTTCCCCTCTGTGTGTACATGTGTTCTCATTGTTCAACTCCCACTTGTGAGTGAGACATGCGGTATTTGATTTTCTATTCCTGTGTTAGTTTGATGAGGCTTCCAGCTTCATCCATATCCCTGCAAAGGATATGATCTCATTCATTTTTGTGGCTTCACAGTATTCCATAGTGTATATATCCCACATTTTCTTTATCCAGTCTGTCATTGAGCATTTGGGTTGGTTCTATGTCTTTGCTATTGTAAACAGTGCTCCAATAAACATATGTGTTCATGTGTCTTCATAGTAGAATGATTTATATTCCTTTGAGTATATACCCAGTAATGAGATTGCTGAGTCAAATCATATTTTTTGTTCTAAATCCTTGAGGAATCACCATACCATTTTCCATAATAGTAACTAATTTACACTCTCACCTACAGAGTAAAAGCATTCCTATTTCTCCACAACCTCACCAGCATCCATTGTTTCTTGACTTTTTAATAATCACCATTCTGACTGACATGAGATGGTACCTTGTGGTTTTGATTTGCATTTCTCTAATAATCAGTGATGTTGAGACTTTTTTCATGTTTGTTGGCCACATAAATGTCTTACTTTGAGAAGTATCTGTTTATATCCTTTTCCCACTTTTTCATGGGGTTGTTTTTTCCTTGTAAATTTGTTTAACTTCCATGTAAATTCTGGATATTCGACCTTTGTCATGTGGGTAGATAGCAAAAATTTTCTTCCATTCTGTAGGTTGCCTGTTCTCTCTGATGGTATTTTCTTTTGCTGTGCAGAAGCTCTTTAGTTTAATTAGATCATGAAGTCTTTGTCCGTACCTATGTCCTGAATAGTACTGCCTAGATTTTCTTCTAGGATTTTTATAATTCTGGGTTTTACATTTAAGGATTAATTTTAGTATAAGGTATAAAAGGGGGTCCAGTTTCAGTTTTATTACCTAGATCTTCTTCTAGGGTCTTTAAAATTCTGGGTTTTACATTTAAGGGTTAGTTTTTGTATAAGGTATAAAAGGGGGTCCAGTTTCAGTTTTATTGCCTAGAATTTCTTCTAGCGTTTTTATAATTCTGGGTTGTACATTTAAGGGTTAATTTTTGTATAAGGTATAAAAGGGGTCCAGTATCAGTTTTATTTCCTAGATTTTCTTCTAGGGTTTTTATAATTCTGGGTTTTACATTTAACCGTTAATTTT